>CAWUFW010028578.1:0-21311 GCA_963921515.1 Calotriton arnoldi | reverse complement strand
ACCCCATCATCACAGTGACCAAAAGGTAAGTGTGGGGTCCATAGCTGAAGCACATTTTGACCATTGTGGCAATGGGGTCTAAACCCCCATCATCACAGTGACCAAAAGGTAAGTGTGGGGTCCATAGCTGAAGCACATTTTGACCATTGTGGCAATGGGGTCTAAACCCCCATCATCACAGTGACCAAAAGGCAAGTGTGGGGTCCATAGCTGAAGCACATTTTGACCATTGTGGCAATGGGGCCTAAACCCCCATCATCACAGTGACCAAAAGGCAAGTGTGGGGTCCATAGCTGAAGCACATTTTGACCATTGTGGCAATGGGGCCTAAACCCCCATCATCACAGTGACCAAAAGGCAAGTGTGGGGTCCATAGCTGAAGCACATTTTGACCATTGTGGCAATGGGGCCTAAACCCCCATCATCACAGTGACCAAAAGGTAAGTGTGGGGTCCATAGCTGAAGCACATTTTGACCATTGTGGCAATGGGGTCTAAACCCCATCATCACAGTGACCAAAAGGTAAGTGTGGGGTCCATAGCTGAAGCACAGTTTGACCATTGTGGCAATGGGGTCTAAACCCCCATCATCACAGTGACCAAAAGGCAAGTGTGGGGTCCATAGCTGAAGCACATTTTGACCATTGTGGCAATGGGGTCTACACCTCATCATCACAGTGACCAAAAGGTAATTGTTGACAAAGAAAGAGCTGCAACTGCCAAACTGCATGGATCATTCCTGGTCACAGAACCAAAAACTCATCTGTGGCAAAGTAGTGTATGTGTCCCATTGCAACATAAATTGGGGGAGCCAAATACTGCAGTGCAAATGAAACATTCCTTTGGCCATGTGCAGACAAACAACACCCATGGTGGCTGAGACCGTCAACAGTCATCAATGACACAATGACAGAAGTGACCATCAGAATGCAGAACCACATATTTGCACCAATGGGCACACAAATGCAGATACCCTGTGGAGACAGCAGATGTGAGGTGAACAGATACCATACCATGGCAGCAATGGGACACACAAACCATGATCACTGTGCTGACCGATGACCTAGGAGTCCCAGGGACAGCAGGGGAAACACACCAAACAACATACAGCCAATGGCACACCCAAGATATGCCAATGCAGTGGTGCAGATGCACAAACACTAACAGGCAGACCAACACTGTCATCATACACAGCAGGTGAGGGGTGGGGGTGCCAGTGTCCCCAGGCAACAACACAACACATGAGGAGAGCTGAATACCAATCATACAGATGTGCATACACTGCCACACTAAGGTAACTCATGGATCCAAATCCCCTATGTGGGCAAGCAGGCATTGACAGGTGAGAGGGAGCACAAAACACACATGTCACACAGGCACGTAGGAACAACAACTGACACAGCAAGTCACAGACACACCACAGCATCACCCCCAGGGCCCCCACAATGTGGTGACCCTGGGCTGAAGAAAATACCACTGTGATGACAAAGCTAAATGTCGTTCACACTGTGAACTACAGTCAGGTGTCCTGAGCAACTAACTACCATCACACCTACACAAGCACAAATCAATCAGCATGGCCAGTAAGCCAAGGCCAACATGGAGGCAGGGGACTAGCCGGGCAACAACTCTCATCTGCACACACTCAAGACCACACCCTCGACCTCCAACAATGTGCAGCAGTGAAGTACACATGCACTGGTGACATTGCACATGCACCCATTACTATTCCAGGGTGGTGGGTGGGAACCAAGGTGTAGAAACACATCACACATGGACACTCAACAAGACTCCTGAATGTCTGACACACTGCACACTACGCTGTACATGGACATGACGGCAATACCACACCGACCAATGGGATCCCAGCCACAGTCACACACCAATGAAGAAGCCAAGGTCACCCACAAAGAACACACATAGACAACAACCAACATTGCAGCCCGGACCCTAAGGAGTGCCAGCAGTCACACACACAACGTGTCACAATCACTGAAAGATAACACAAACTGGAAATCACATGACAGGGGCAAACAACAAGTGCCAAAGGGAAACCTGACTGTGACCCATCTGCGTCAGCACACAAACTCTGCCCTGACAGCAAACACACCTATGGGTGACACCCTGATGACCAGTAATGTGCCATGCACCCACATCACAGAGAACACAGGGAGAAGACTTTGGGGGAACATAGCTCAAGTCAGCAAGCATCACAAACAGGTACAACACTAGGGATCACAGCATGCGCAGATGAATGGAAGTGAACACACAGACATGCACATACAACACACACCTTGGGCGCAGGCAATGTCACACGTGTACACACTGCCATGAGGGGACTCCACTCCTGTGTGAGGAAAGCTGTGCCATATGTTGCCTCAGTAGGGCCCCATCATGTCAGCTGAGCACTTGGTCACACAATCAACAATTAGCACCAAATGAGGGCTCCCATCACATCAGCCTGGTCATGGATGTGCCAACGGAATCATCAGCACAGATCCAACACACTTGTATAGCAATGTTGCACTGACTACACGGATGAGTCCCTCCCCATTGATGCCCAAACCTGCATGTCCACTGGAGATGGCAACACGGTCAGGGAAGTAGACAAAAGCAACGATGGCAGGCACAACAGATGTGCAGGGGTGGAAGCCACAGATGTGAAATTGCCAATGTAAGTAGGAAACCCATTGCCAAATACTGAACACATGACACCCTCAGATGCTGCTATTGATGACATGGATACACCACATGATAGGACACATTCCCCTGGACCACATGGGTTCCTGCACAGTAACACTTCATAATCATGAGACCAGATATCACCATCACTGCAGCAAGGGCATGGTTAGCTGCACCAACAACATGTACATCTGAAGCATGAGCACTAGAGAAAAGAAAGTTGCTTTATTCAGCATATGTGTTGAGGCCAAACGAAGTCCTGAAAAAGAGCAAAGGCCAATGGCCAGTCCATTGTCAAAGTTCAAACAGGGTGACACTGGCAGATGTCACCCTACGCATGCCTGCACAATACCAGGGACAATCCACTAGGAGGGGCAACCGGGGGCAGGCCAGGCACCGCAGGGACAGGATCAGGGCTCACCAGGGGGAGTCAGGGAAGGGGTGGTGGGTGCTGGAGAGCCACTGACAACTGCAGTGGAGGTGTCTGACATGGTGTGTGCCGGCACAACTGGGGGCATGACACAGATGTCGTGGGTGCCGGCACAACTGCAGTGGACCCTGCAGATGGGGTGGACAGGTCCGCCACTGCAGTGCCCAAGTCAGACAGGGCGGTAGTGGACTCCACTGCAGTGCCTACCTCCAGGGGAGGAGAATGGGGAACAGGCAAGGTGGGTTGGACAGAGGGGGAGGACACCCTCACCACATCAGTGGCACAGACAAGCGCAGCGGGGGGTGTGGTGCTGGGAGAGCAAGTGGCAGGGGAGAAGGCCGGAGCATCTTGGGGATGGTATATCTGTGGGTGGGGGAACCTGGGGCAGGGTGTGGTGGGGGCACCTGTGCAGTGGGGGCCTGAGGGATGGAGGACGGAGACCTTGTGCCTGAGCTGCAGGGCGGTGGCGGGGTCTTGCTCTTAGCACTCCGGGGGACTTGCGGGTGGGGGCCTCAGTCCGTCTGCGCCTGGGGGAGGGTGTCCGGGGGCGAGGGGCACTCTGCTCCGTGTGGGTGGGCTTCCTCTTCCCCCGGGATGCTGGAGCAGCTTCATCGGTGGGGAAGAGGCCGAGGTCACAGAGGAAGAGCTGCTGTGACTTTGGGGTTGCAGGTGAGGCAAGGGAGGGTGCTTTGGAGGGAGAGGGAACTGAGGACTGCGCAGTGCATGTGGATGCGTGTGTGTGTTCCAGGGCCCCATCCCCTGTGAGTCTGGCTTCAGTCCCCTGAATGTGCTTGCGTGTGCGTTTTGTCATTGGCGTGTGTGTCAGTGTGCTGGATGTGTGTGTGCTGGTGTGTGCCAGTGTGTGTGTGCCTGGGATGGGTAAGGTGCTGGGGAGTGTGGATGGAGCAGAGGCAGGAGGGGTGAGGGACCGCTTGAGGAGGGACACTGCTGCCGTCAGGGAGGAGTCCATGGACCTATTGCCCCTCTGTAGGTCAGACATGCCCGATGAGATGCCCTCCATGAACGACACCAGCTGAGTCAACAGCGCGGTGTGCGCATGGAGGACACTCAGCATGGCTGTCTGCCCTACATGGAGCTGGCGAAGGAGGTACACAGACTCCTCACTCAGGGCAGCAGGGGACACAGGGGCAGGGGGTGCGGTGCCTGGCCCAAAGGAGACACGCTCCCGGACATGGGAGCCTCCACGGACCTGGGGAATGGGAGCCGATGGGAGGGCGGTGGTGGTGCTGGTGGTGGCGGGGACAGCAACACTAGCTGGGGTGTGGTGGCTGCTGACACCCGCCTCCACAAGGGAGTCATCCTCCGAGTTGCTCTGGTCCTCAGCTGAGGTGGATGCTGCTGAGGACTCCTCGGTGTGGCTCCCTCGCCCTCCGTGCCACTGGGTCCCTCCGACCACTCCTCGGCTGCTGACCCAGTCTGGCTCTCCGGCTCCTCCTGGTCCGTGGAGCTGTCCCCTTCCGTGGCCGTGGATGTATCTGCAAACAATGGGGAAACAGACAGACATCAGTCACCTGCACATAACGCACACACCACTGTGAGCACAGCACATCCCAGAGCAAGCCCTGGCATCATTAGTTGTACATTGCTAAAAGTGCACTAATTGAACAGGAGAAGTCAATTGTCAGTCTGATGCCAAGCATGGCACTCACATCCCACATGGCCTTGCACCCATCTGTCTGGTGTCTGTTGGATTGCAACACCCCAGTGTTGACACATGCACCAAGTACACAGTAGTTGGACAGTGCAGAGGACACGGTGTGGACACATCACAGCTCTTGCCACTGAGTCAGTACAGGTTTACGGATGTAAGGGATGCCCAGAGTCAAATAGGAAATGCATGTGATGCATACCAGCGACAGACACCATGATGCACCCATGTCCTGATAGCCAGCGCCACTATGGTGTGCATGTAGCACATGTCACTCCCCTGCAGGATCACCAATCAGTAGACACATGCCATGGCGGAGGCATGACTGCAAAGTCATACATCACTGTCTCAGTGATGTATGACTTTGCAGCCAGACAACAACACTCTGCACTGTGTCACAATAGTAGGTCATGGGGAATGCAAGTCCTGGAGCTGCACAAGTGCACATGTACATCCCCCCACAACACATCCTCTTAACCCTCATCTGTCCAGGTCATACCTATTGGACATATGGGAGACCTGTGACACTACCCTACATGTCAGAATACAGGCATTGTGTAAGCAATGGACCCACCCATGATGCCCACCACAGAGTCAGGGAAACAGATGCTGTCTCCCACCTTGAGTCAAGCAAACTGCAAGGACACAGTCCTAAGTGACAGAATTCCCTGCATGTAAGGGCCACACCTGGGTATCAGATGAGGAGTGGGCAGTGCACAATAGAGGGACATGGCTCCTGGACAACATGACTGCTGTACTGTGGCAGTTCAACCTGGCCCGAGGAGGGCACATAACATGTTAGACAGAGTACACAGTGCAGTCTTTGACTCACCCCTCCTTGCTGCTCTCTGGCCTTCAGCTGCCCATCCAGGTCTGGAAAGACCACCGCCAGGATCCTGAGCATGTGGGGGTCAGGGTCCGTGTTCCGCCCCTCCTGCGAGGAGGCGACAGCTTCAGCTGGACCCGTGCAATCCTCCGGGTCCAGCCCCGAAGGTCCTGCCACCTCTTTTGGCAGCTGCGGATCCGGCGCTGGTAGACCCCCACGGACCGGACAGCCCGGACGATGTCCTTCCAGATCTCATGCTTCCGATGGGCAGAAGCCTGTCAGGATGACAAAGTGATAAGGACATTACTACACATGCAACATATCCGTGCATGACACAGTTGCATATACATGTCGCAATCACAGGGGCACATGGTGTACCCAGGCAGTGCACGGCTGCCCATGGACAGTTTTCCAGAAGTCACTACATGGTATCATAGCATGGGGAGTAAAACCCTGTTCAGAAGCACTGTCACTGCACCATACCTGTCCAGTGCAAGTCACTACACACTATGGGGGGTGACAACTACTCAGTGAGCCTGCTAGCCAGTGGTGTGCTGACTCTCAGCCTTGCTAGTCAGACAAAATGCACATTCAGAAAGGCAGTGCACAGAACACTCACCTGCTCCCCTGGTGTCCCATACAGCTTGCTGTACTGTGGAAGTAGGCTGTCCAGCAGGGCCTGGTTCTCTTCAAGGCTGAAGGCTGGGGCTCTCTCCACAGTACGTGCCATTGCAGGGTCCAGAGGGGCAGAGACAGCAGCAGTGCAGTGGCAGATGTCGTCCTGGAGCATGTAGTGCAGGCAAGTGGGCTCTCAGGGGAACATGCAGCAATATATATGTGCTGGAGAGGCAGATACTGTCCCTTGTGTCCAAAGTGATAGGTCCAAGTCGCTTGCATCTTCTGAATCTGGCCAATCCATGGAATAGCAGCACCAAAACACGCCCACAGCATCCTTCAAATCTTCAACTTCATGACATACATTATTTTGCAACATTGTTGTGGGTGACCAACTGAATTTCCAGCAACCGACTCGCTCGAATATTCAAAACGCGTCCGTTGCCAGGCAAGCCCATTGTCAATGGGTGCGCACCGATCGGTCCATTGCTGTTCAACGCGCACAGGGGTACAACGCGTACCCGCACACATTGAATGCAATGGGCCGGCCGGAGGCACCGATCGGTCCATTGCTGTTCAACGCGCACAGGGTACAACGCGTACCCGCACATTGAATGCAATGGGCCGGCCGGAGGCACCGATCGGTCCATTGCTGTTCAACGCGCACAGGGGTACAACGCGTACCCGCACACATTGAATGCACATCGGCCAGGCCGGAAGTGCACAGAACACTCACCTGCTCCCCTGGTGTCCCATACAGCTTGCTGTACTGTGGAAGTAGGCTGTCCAGCAGGGCCTGGTACTCTTCAAGGCTGAAGGCTGGGGCTCTCTCCACAGCACGTGCCATTGCAGGGTCCAGAGGCGCAGAGACAGCAGCAGTGCAGTGGCAGATGTCGTCCTGGAGCATGTAGTGCAGGCAAGTGGGCTCTCAGGGGAACATGCAGCAATATATATGTGCTGGAGAGGCAGATACTGTCCATTGTGTCCAACGTGATAGGTCCAAGTCGTTTGCATCTTCTGAATCTGGCCAATCCATGGAATAGCAGCACCAGAGCACGCCCACAGCATCCTTCAAATCTTCAACTTGCATGACATACATTATTCTGCAACATTGTTGTGGGTAACCAACTGAATTTCCAGCAACCGACTCGTTCGAATATTCAAACGCGTCCGTTGCCAGGCAAGCCCATTGTCAATGGGTGCGCACCGATCGGTCCATTGCTGTTCAACGCGCACAGGGGTACAACGCGTACCCGCACACATTGAATGCAATGGGCCGGCCGGAGGCACCGATCGGTCCATTGCTGTTCAACGCGCACAGGGGTACAACGCGTACCCGCACACATTGAATGCAATGGGCCGGCCGGAGGCACCGATCGGTCCATTGCTGTTCAACGCGCACAGGGGTACAACGCTGCACCCGCACACATTGAATGCAATGGGCCGGCCGGAGGCACCGATCGGTCCATTGCTGTTCAACGCGCACAGGGGTACAACGCGTACCGCGCACATTGAATGCAATGGGCCGGCCGGAGGCACCGATCGGTCCATTGCTGTTCAACGCGCACAGGGGTACAACGCGTACCCGCACACATTGAATGCAATGGGCCGGCCGGAGGCACCGATCGGTCCATTGCTGTTCAACGCGCACAGGGGTACAACGCGCACCCGCACACATTGAATGCAATGGGCCGGCCGGAGGCACCGATCGGTCCATTGCTGTTCAACGCGCACAGGGGTACAACGCGTACCCGCACACATTGAATGCAATGGGCCGGCCGGAGGCACCGATCGGTCCATTGCAGTACAACGCATCACTGTACATGTGACTGGCATATGTCAGCATGCCTGTCTCAGATGGACATATGCCAGCCACAGATAGCTCCCAGGGAGTGAGGGGCACACCTACATCACGACAGCCTGTCCAAACCTTATCATAAGGCATGTAAGGCTGCATTTCCTATTGTGTGTATGTTGGTGTACATGTTGTCCTGTGGGTGTCACCTGTGGGCAGCCACCCCCAGGCTGTGCACGTGTTAATGGGGACAGGATCCTGGGTGTTACGTGTACGTGACCACTGTGATGTGCAACTGTTCATATCTGTGCATGTGCCATGGTCACATTTCACAGTGGTGTTTGTGTATGTCATGTCACATACCCCGTGAGTCCCATGTGGGACGGTATGTTTGAGCCAGGGTGTCCCAGTGGCACAATAGTGATGGCCCTCCACAGTCTTTGTGCATGTAGTGTTTACAATGTCTCTGATTTCATGTGCACAATGGGAGACAGTCTCCACATCCACGTTGTGTGTGCATGGACTCTGATGTTGTGCGTGTGTGTCACAGACGTCCATGGCTCTCCTGCCATGGCAAGTGTGGCCACTACCTGTGGGGGTCATGTTTGTTTTGTTGTGGTGTACACATGATACTCCAGGTGATGCCAGTGTCCATGTGGCATTACAGGGTCCCTGGGAATGTGCCTGTCGTTGAGCTGTGGTGCCTGGGGCACATCTGTCCTCACATGTCACTGGGGGGTGACTGTGACACAGCATCATGATATCCAATGGGCCAACCTGGGACAAATTGATGCCACCTGTAGGACCGTGTTGACAGATGTTGGCCATGTATGTACCATAAATGTCGTTCCGGTACTGCACACTTCATGTAGTTGTGCCTCATGATGATGTATGTTGGGATCTTGAGTGTGTTCAATGCCGCATATGTGGGGTGACTGACGATCTTGCTTACTTCTCCTCTGCACTGCAGGGCTCCTGCTGTCCATCGGCCATTCCCAGACCTGGCAACGATGGTGGAACGGGACAGCATCCGACGGTACCGCTTCACCAGGCAGCTGATTGAGGATTTGGCAGTGCAGTTGTCCCCACATTTGCAGCCTGGCCGGCCGTATCCTACAGCGCTGACCCCCAAGGTGAAGGTGATGGCAGCCCTACACTTCTTTGCCACCGGTACCTTCCAACATACTGTGGCGTCTGCTGGTGGGATGTCACAGACCATGTTCAGCCGTGTGCTCCGCGATGTTTTGGCGGCAATGTTGCTCTTCCTGAACCGGTACATCTATTTCCCTAGACTGCGACGACTCACTGACGTGAAGAGTGACTTTTATGCCCTGGGGAGGATGCCGCATGTCATTGGCTCCATTGATGGGACACATGTGGCTTTGGTACCACCACAGGCCCAGGAGCAGGCCTACAGGAACCGCAAGCACTACCACTCGGTCAATGCACTGGTGATGTGTCTTGCAGACATGACCATCACACACGTGTGTGCCCGTTTCCCTGGTTCAGCACACGATGCCTTTGTGATGAGGAGTAGTCGCATCCCCAGGTTGATGGCACAGATGCAGAACCAGCGTGCCTGGCTTGTCGGTGTGTACTGACTTTGTGCCATTGTGTGTGATCTGATCTGTAGTATTCCGCCCACTTTTCCAAGTCAGCTGATGTGCACTTGTCTGTCCGTAGGTGACTCGGGATACCCCAACATGCCGTGGTTGCTGACACCCCTCAGGAACCCTGTGACACCTGCCCAGATGCGCTACAATGAGGCACATGGTCGGACCAGGAGAGTGATTGAGCGGACCTTTGGTCTCCTGAAGAGCCGCTTCCGCTGCCTGGACAAGACCGGAGGGTCCCTCCCATATGCCCCTGCGAAAGTGTGCAAGATTATCATCGTCTGCTGCATGCTTCACAACCTGGCAGTGCGGAAGGAGTTGCCTCTCATCCAGGATGACGATGACCAACATCCGCCACCTGTGGAGGATCCTGGCCTGGACCACGATGCCAGTGACGATGATGATGATGATGGTGATGGTGATGTCCGCACACAGCTCATCACCAACTTCTTTAGCTGAATGTGAGTATCCTGAGGTGTCATGTGAATGATGTGAGTTGGCATGATGTGTGGGTGGTGCTCTGGTGCTGTTGGAGTGTGTCCATGGGCTACTTGACAGGATGTGTGTTGCGATGTGTGGTGACAGGTGGGCTGTACTCCCCAACAGTGTTGACATGCTAACTTGGTTCTGGGTGGGTATCTTGTAACATGTATTGTGCATGAGTTTTGCTGTTCTGTCCTGTACTGCATTGCTTTTGACTGTGTGTCATTTCTGTCCTTCACAGGGTACTTTCAGATTCGTTTGGTGAACTGTGTCCACCGACGACGTGATTGCACATCCAGGCTGGTAGCTGTTGTGTCCCTACAGGTGATGTGCGCCACACCCATGGACTTCCTTCTGTCTACAGTTGTTGACTGTGTGCCCGCTACCAGGTGGGGTTACCTTGCATCTGTAGTGGTTACGGCATGTTGCTACTGTGTAATAAACCTGTGCTTCACTTAGTGATGTGCGTTGTCTGTGGTCACACATTTGACTGCCATTTGCTTACTGCACCTGTGGGCTACTTGACTACAACTGGGAATGGGTGTGGTGTCTGTGCATTGCACCGTCTTCCCTGGCAACATCAGTGTAGGCAATGAGTCAGATGGCCTAGGTGTGTATGTGTTGTGTAGCCCTGGTGGTGTGTCTCCCTCATATGTGTCACGTTGCCTGTACTCACATGCCTGTGTTGTCCTTGCTGTTGCAGTTCGCATACACTGTGTAATTTTGCAGTTCATCATCCCCATAACAGCACCCACGTTGGAATCACGACAGAGGCAAGTATGGTGTATTAGTGTGTTTATTGTGATAATAGTGCATAGGATGGATTGTGCTGTACATGAATCTTGCAATCCCAAGTTCCTAGATGAATAGAAAGTCCAGGTAGACAGGATCCCCAGTATCGGGGCCACTGTTGTCTGACACATTGTTCCAACTTATACTCCCCATGCAATGTGTGGGAGTAGTGTTGCCATCAACAGGGTGAACAGTCTGTGCACAAAGGCGAAAATCCAGAACAGGTTCAGGCTTCCTGGGAGTTGCGCTTGGCCATCAGCCTCTCACTTTCCCCTCCTCGGACGACCCCTCTTCTTGGGGGGCCCTCAAGTGCAGGCTGCTGCGGTGCAGGGGACTCTCCGCCAGAGTCCTCCTCCCTCCCTGTGGCAGTTGCAGTTTGTTCGGTACCAGATGTTGTTGGCACACAGGGAGGTGTGGACTGGTTGCTGTTCATCTGGCGGAGGCATTGTAAAATGTCCCTGTGCACCGCCGTCATCTCATGTAGTACATCCCACTTGGACTCCACGCGGGTCATGTGGGAGTCCACACGTGACATGTGGGAGTCCACACGTGACATGTGTGACTCCACTTGGGACATGTGGGAGTCCAAGCGGGCATGATGGGCAGCCTGCTGCTGTTTAATGTCTCTGAGGAGCCCCACTACCTGGCTGAGCTCTCCGGTGCTGGACTGGTACGCATCAGCTATGCGTACCAGTTGTGGGTCTTCATGCACACCAGCAACGTCTGCAAGCAGCGACCTCTGTCTCCCACCCCTCCCACCACCCCTGCTGACATGTGCAGTGTGTGCAGTTGCACGCACAGATAACCCTGGTCCACCTTGGGGGTTGGTGGTGGTGGTGGTGTCCATGGCCCCAGGTTGGTCCAGGGTCACTGCGCTGGTGTTGTTCCTTATTCTGTCCATGTCGGCAGGGATGGTATTCGTGGTGACAGTCGTTGGAGGGGTGGGTGCAGGGGGTGCAGCTGGTGGACCTGCTGGTGCTGCAGCTGGTGGTCCTGCTGGTGCAGCATGTTGACTTGCACCGGATGTGCCAGGTTGTTCTTCATCGTCCGAGGAGGACAGAGGCTGTACGACGCCAGTGAGCTCGGCATCCTCTTGAGCCTGGGACTGGGACTCCTCAGCGTCTGCTGCTGTGTCCCTATCATCACCTGTTTTTGGGAGACACAAACAATGTATGTCATGTTTCTGCAGGCATCAGTGGTTGACACACCTGACAGTTGTGACTGTGCCTCGGGGTGCGGGCCTGTACATTGTATTGTCCTAAGTTGTCACAGTCAGGGGTTGATATTGGTGTGGCACATTGTCCTGCATTATTTGGGCATTTCTATGTATTCTCTGGGGTGTGAACATGGTCTGCATTGATTGTGTTTGGTTGACAGCCAGACCTCCTTCCCACCCACCCACCCACCCAGTCAGTTATCCCACCATGGAACGTGCTTGCATTGCAGGGAGTGTAAGTTGTCTCTCAGGATGTCAGTCAGTGGTGTCCTGCTGTTTGTTGGTGCACAGTTGGCAGCAGGGCCTTGTGCTCCCCACAGCAGTAGCCAGTGTCAGCCATCTTGTGAGTCCTTCTCCACTCCCTGTGATGTGAGCATGGTTCAGGGTGGTGTTGATGGGACAGTTGTGGGGGTGAGCTATGTCTGTGACTACGTCTCCCATCATGCTATTGCCTCCACCCCCTTCCCAGCATGCCCATGCTTCCTTCCTTTTGACTCTGCTTCCCTGTGGGGTGGGCTGGCTGTGCTGACAGGATGGCTGGGAGTGTTGTCCTGGCAGTTGTTTGGCTAAGAGTCCCAAGAGTGTCCCTGTGCTTCACACAACATAACCCAGGGTGGTGGTGCTTTGTGGGATCTTGTGTTAGGATGGAGGGCATTGCATTCTACCAGGTGGGTACTGTGGAGTTTGTGTTGGGGGGTGTGAGGGGAGGTGCTGGTGACTATAGTCAGTGCTGCAAGTCCCCCTTCCCACCCAGCCAGCCAGATATCCCACCATGGAACGTGCTTGCATTGCAGGGAGTGTAAGTTGTCTCTCAGGATGTCAGTCAGTGGTGTCCTGCTGTTTGTTGGTGCACAGTTGGCAGCAGGGCCTTGTGCTCCCCACAGCAGTAGCCAGTGTCAGCCATCTTGTGAGTCCTTCTCCACTCCCTGTGATGTGAGCATGGTTCAGGGTGGTGTTGATGGGACAGTTGTGGGGGTGAGCTATGTCTGTGACTACGTCTCCCATCATGCTATTGCCTCCACCCCCCTTCCCAGCATGCCCATGCTTCCTTCCTTTTGACTCTGCTTCCCTGTGGGGTGGGCTGGCTGTGCTGACAGGATGGCTGGGAGTGTTGTCCTGGCAGTTGTTTGGCTAAGAGTCCCAAGAGTGTCCCTGTGCTTCACACAACATAACCCAGGGTGGTGGTGCTTTGTGGGATCTTGTGTTAGGATGGAGGGCATTGCATTCTACCAGGTGGGTACTGTGGAGTTTGTGTTGGGGGGTGTGAGGGGAGGTGCTGGTGACTATAGTCAGTGCTGCAAGTCCCCCTTCCCACCCAGCCAGCCAGATAGCCCACCATGGAACGTGCTTGCATTGCAGGGAGTGGAAGTTGTCTCTCAGGATGTCAGTCAGTGGTGTCCTGCTGTTTGTTGGTGCACAGTTGGCAGCAGGGCCTTGTGCTCCCCACAGCAGTAGCCAGTGTCAGCCATCTTGTGAGTCCTTCTCCACTCCCTGTGATGTGAGCATGGTTCAGGGTGGTGTTGATGGGACAGTTGTGGGGGTGAGCTATGTCTGTGACTACGACTCCCATCATGCTATTGCCTCCACCCCCTTCCCAGCATGCCCATGCTTCCTTCCTTTTGACTCTGCTTCCCTGTGGGGTGGGCTGGCTGTGCTGACAGGATGGCTGGGAGTGTTGTCCTGGCAGTTGTTTGGCTAAGAGTCCCAAGAGTGTCCCTGTGCTTCACACAACATAACCCAGGGTGGTGGTGCTTTGTGGGATCTTGTGTTAGGATGGAGGGCATTGCATTCTACCAGGTGGGTACTGTGGAGTTTGTGTTGGGGGGTGTGAGGGGAGGTGCTGGTGACTATAGTCAGTGCTGCAAGTCCCCCTTCCCACCCAGCCAGCCAGATAGCCCACCATGGAACGTGCTTGCATTGCAGGGAGTGGAAGTTGTCTCTCAGGATGTCAGTCAGTGGTGTCCTGCTGTTTGTTGGTGCACAGTTGGCAGCAGGGCCTTGTGCTCCCCACAGCAGTAGCCAGTGTCAGCCATCTTGTGAGTCCTTCTCCACTCCCTGTGATGTGCGCATGGTTCATGGTGGTGTTGATGGGACAGTTTTGGGGCGGGCAATATGTGTGACTGCGACTCCCATGATGCTATTGGCTACACTGACTTGGCCAGCATACACAGAATTCCTTCCTTTGAGTGGTCTTCACTGTGTGTTGGTGTTGTTGTGGTGGCTACATGTGTGGATGTGTTTGTTAGTTCTATTTGTGCCACTGCCTAGCTGTAGTTGTGGTTGTGTTTGTACATGTGTTGGCACAGTTGGATGTGACTTTTTGATGGCATGTGTTGTGTTTATCTGACTGACATACACATTTTGGGATGATTCTGTTCTAGTTGCTGTGTAATTGCTATGTGTGCATGGTTTGACTCTCCCCTTGACAGTGATGTGTGTGTTTTGTGGCAGTTTATTGTGTACATTTGTTGTGTACTCACCAGGCTCTGGGATGTTCTCTAGTCCATATACGCTCACTGGCGGAAGGATGGCCCGCACCTTCTCCTCCCAGGGCCTGAGGTATATTGGCTTGGCAGGAGGGCCACTGCCGGTCTGTTGGCTGTTGCTGTAGTCTATCTTCAGCAGGTCCCGTACCCTCCCTGCGCACGTCATACCACCTGTTCTGGATGTCCGTCTTTGTGCGCCGACATGATGATTGTGCGTTCACCCTGTTGATGATCCTCTCCCACATCTTGGTTTTCTGCGACATGGGGGTCTGTTGGACCAGAGTGCCAAACAGCTGTGGCTCCACCCTGAGGATCTCGTCTACCAGGACTTCCAATTCACAATCTAGGAACTTGGGATTCTTCTTGGGGGCATGGTGATGGGTGGTGATGGTGAGTGATGTGTGTGTTGGTGTGCAGGTGAGGGTGTGTGAGTGTGTGTTTTGCTGGGTGTATGTGAGGTAGGTATTTGTTGGTGTGCTGATGGTGTGTGGCTTGTGTGAGGGATGAGCTGTGGGTGTGTGGTTGCTTTCTCTTGGGTGCTGGCAGTGAAATGGCATTTGCAAAGGCTCATGGTAGTGATTTGTGTCCTTTATATAGGTGGAGTTGTGGGTGTGTCTTTGTTCTCTGTCCCCACCCCCCAGTATTTATTGGCTTGGTAATTGCTTGTTTGGCCTTTTTTGGTTGATTTTTCCTTTGTGCTGTTTGTGTATGTTGGAAACGTTCTTGTGACCGAGTCGGACCCTGCATTGGTCTCGTACGGTGTTTTCCGTTTCGTTCACGCTGTGTTTGTGCAGTTTTGTATGCTGCGTACGCGTCGGTCGCGGTGTATTGTATTGCTTCGGCTCGGTTTTGTATGCGTGTCGGTCGTACGGCTTGTCCTCCGTCCGACTCGGTCGTGTTTTTCGCGCCTTGCATCGTACTTTGCGGGTTGGAGTTGGCGGGTACGATTCGGTCGGATTTGTTCCGGGTGCGTGTCGGTCGGTTGGATTCGCGTGTTTTTCCGGCCGGATTGCTATTTTCCGAGCGGCTCGGTCGGTCGGCTTGGTTTCCTGACGTGTCGGTCGGATTTATCGCGGCTTGCATCGTACTTGGCGTGTCGGGCGCCACTGGTACGTGTCGGTCGGTATTTTTTCCGGATCCGAGTCGGTCGGTGCTTTTTCCGGCCCGAATCGGAATCGACCCCTTTATAGAGTGATTCACACATCCCTTTTGTGTTTTTCTTCCTCTCCTCCCCCCCCACTCCCTTGTTTCTTTGGCTCCCCTTCCTCCTTGTTTTGGTTGCTTTGTTCTTTCTTGTCTTTGTCCCCTTTACCTTTTTCTTCTTTCCCCCCCTTTTTCTTGCTTTTTCTTTCTCCCCTTTTTCCCTGTAGTGTATATCACTACTCTATACCATCGAGCACTGATGGTGTTTCACATTATTAATTTCCTACATTAGATGAAGGTACCTACCTGGTCTACCATTCCATCCTTGGGTCTTCTTTTATGGCACCACAAGGTAAAATGTAGCACTTATCATAGAACTCAGTGTGTTTTAAGATTGTGTTTTATAGAGTTTTTATCTGTCCTGTAGGATATGGTCGTGGCCCTCCTGATGAAGGCGCTTTAAGTGCCGAAACGCGCGTTGAGAAGATCCATCTTATAGCCACCACCCCTCCGCCTTTTTTCTTTCATTATGTTTATATGTATGAATTGATGTTCCGTCTTATCCTCCCTAGATTACAGTTGTTTTTTTAGATTTATGTGATCTGTGTTTCATTGAAATTATGTTGTATTGTATTTATGAGTTGTTTGAGCATTTTTCGAATGAATTTTTAAAAAAAATAAGTTAAATAAAATGTATACATGTTTTAATATAGCTTCATTGTATTCACACTGAGTTCTCCATATCATGTTGTTTCTGTTATGATGAGTTGTTAGATCATTTTAACCGCTTGACTGCCTAGGAATTTTGCTTTCAATTGCAGGGGGGCCCACTACAGGCCCCCAAAATCTTATTCCGACTGCCGATTTGAGTCGGACGGCGCAATTCGGAAAGGCTGTCCGAATCCAGCATCGTAATCGGTCGTTCGGAAACACGGCACAGAGAGACATACGATTCTGTTCAGTACTGCTCTGTCATTCCAAATACCGTCGGATTCGGATTTGGATATTCCGAACGCCTAACTCACATCGTAATCGATCTGTCAGAAACCTTTCCGATTCGGTTGGAAAGACGTGTTCCCGATCCGATTCGGATGGAGCAAATACCATTATGAGACCTTCCAAACCGCATCGTAATCGCCCCTTAAAGTATATGATGCGCAAGTTACAGTAAGATATAAGCATATTCATCTGCCTACACTGCTATATATATTCTGGTGAACAGACTTTATAATATAATATAATATGTAATTTAGCTATCAGACTCCTGCACATGGTACTAGTGAGCAAGGTTTGCAACTTACAAAGTGTAGGGGGCTCCCCAGGGATTTGGGAATAGAACTCTTGTGGGGCGGCTTTAAGGCGATAGTATGTGAATGTCATTAGCAGAGCAGGCCGCTGTGTGTGTGAGCTATCATTTAGGGCTACGAAACTGGCAGGCGTCAACCATGGTTTTCAGCCCAGCATGACCAAGCAGTCCCAGTGTGGCCTCCTGTATAACCAATATAACGGTTTGAAACCACAGTGGGAGTGCGGGCGCATATAAAGGGGGCTTGCCAGCTAGCGCCCCAAGCGCCCGCCAAGCTTAATGTGAAGTGGACCATGTTGATTTCCATTTATGTCACCCCCTCACACTTATGCGGCAGTAAAGCCTGAAGTGGAATGGGAAAAGCATCTTCAGGCTCCACTGCAACATGCAGCCTATATTCATGTGAAACATACCAATGATGCTCAAAATGTGACTGAGCACAATTAGTATAGTTGTAAATCAGGAGCATTGAAACCTCCATGGGAATATGGAAGTGTGAGTACATCTCAGCAGATCCTAGGTTGTTCCCTGCCCATGCCATTATGGTCATGTGTGCCTGAAGTGTTTTAAAGAAGTGTTGTGGTAGTACAATGGGAATATTAATAAATAGATATAGAAACTTGTGCAGCACCACCATTTTTTGACGGCTATCCTGTCTGCTAGCGACAGCGGCAGTCGTGACCATCTAGAGACCTGATCCTCTAATTTCAAGTAATTTAAAAAAAAAAAATTAATGATTTGTTGTTAATTGATATTAATTTATTAATGTAAAATAGTTATGGAAATTGTGTAAATATTTTTAGGTGTGCGTTTTGGTGTTTATTGGGGTAGAGGGTGGAAAGTAATTTAGTTCAGATTAATTAAGCATTACTTGATCATTAATATTCATTTATTAATTGATAAATATTTTTGGTAGTTGTTTAGTTTTTATTTTGTTTGGGGATTTAGGTTCAATAGCTGTAACGTTTGGTTTGTACATTAATTTTTACATTTTTAAATGTGTTTTATAATTATTAATATTTGTTTAATTGATAATTAATTGTGTTAATTATAGAGGTACACTTTTTTGTTTAATTTAAATGTGTGTTGTAAATTGTGTGGTGTTATAGGGTAGGAAAATAAATATTACATTTATGTAATATTTAATGTTTTGCTTAAGTTAATTTCTATTACAAAATATTTATGTCAATTTTAGATTTTTGCTACATTAAAATATTTTTATATGTTTTGTTAATTTTTATATTTTTATATATGTTTTGTTTTTGGGTTTTTTATTATATTTTGTATTGTAGTTGATATTTAGTTCGTTTTTAAATTTGAATTTTGTTCTGTGGGAATAGTAATTTTTACTCCTCCGCTATCCAACACTTTCCCTACTGTTGCATTTGCAGGAGTGGGAATAGTAAATTAATACCCTCCGCTATCCAACACTTTCCCTACTGTTGCACTCATTGGGGTGGGGATAGTAATTTGTACCCCTCCGCTATCCAACACTTTCCCTACTGTTGCACTCATTGGAGTGGGAATAGTAAATTATTCCCCTCCACTATCCAACACTTTCCCTACTGTTGCACTTGCTGGAGTGGGAATAGTAATTGTATCCCCTTTGCTATCCAACACTTTCCCTACTGTTGCACTCATTGGAGTGGGAATAGTAAATTATTCCCCTCCGCTATCCAACACTTTCCCTACTGTTGCACTTGCTGGAGTGGGAATAGAAATTTTTTAACCTCCGTTATCCAACACTTTCCCTACTGTTGCACTCATTGGAGTGGGAATAGTAAATTATTCCCCTCAGCTATCCAACACTTTCCCTACTGTTGCCCTCGCTGGAGTGGGAATAGTAAATTATTCCCCTCCGCTATCCAACACTTTCCCTACTGTTGCACTCGCTGGAGTGGGAATAGTAATTTTTTACCCTCTGCTATCCAACACTTTCCCTACTGTTGCACTCATTAGAGTGGGAATAGTAAATTATTCCCCTCCGCTATCCAACACTTTCCCTACTGTTGCAATCGCTGGAGTGGGAATAGTAAATTATTCCCCTCCGCTATCCAACACTTTCCCTACTGTTGCACTCGCTGGAGTGGGAATAGTAATTTTTTACCCTCTGCTATCCAACACTTTCCCTACTGTTCCACTAAATGTAGTTTTAAAAAATATGACATATTTTAATATATATTAGTATATTTTATAAAAAAATATATTTTTATGTTACAGGTGTATGTATATATATATTTATCTTTATTTTTTAATATATTTCTAACATTTTATAATTAAAATTATTATTTATTGATTATTTTTAAGTAAATATATATATATTACATTTTATATATGTATGTTTAATTTATTTTTAAATTACATTTATTACTTATAATTGTTAAAATTTACAAATAAATCAAAATATTTTTTAAGTAAAATGTATTATTTAATTTATTTTACATTATTTATAATACATATAAAAAAACGATATTTTGTACTTCGATATTTTTAACAATGATATTTTTTTATCGATATTTTTGTACTTACCATTATGAAGATAGGAGGTCGATATTTTTGACAACGATATTTATGTCCCGATATTTCTGTAGGTCGATATTAGTGTTGTCGATATTCTGTCAGTGATCCGAGTAGATTGATCTAAGCAGATGTCATAGCTAATCTCTGCTGTCTGATCTCCTCCAACTGCTTCAAATTCTCGTAAGGACTGTCCTGCAGTCGTTCCACCCTTCCCTCTCTATCCCTTAAAGAGTTCTCCACTTGCTTTGTCTTGTGCCACTTGTATGCCCTTGTCATCCCAACCAAGATTACACTGATTATGATTGGCTTCAAGATGTATCCAAAAATTCCCTTTAATAGGGTTTGCTGCATCACCTCCCTTTCAAATCTTATCACAAATTCCCTCAGCTGCCAGATCATGTATCTCATGATGTATCTCAGTGATTTTGGATATCTATCCCCTCAGGTCTTTGCTTCTGTCAGGGATATAAGTACAACTCTGTTGGACTTTCAGCATCCAACAGACTCCGCCTTCTTTTGCCAGTAACACGTCTAATGCAAGATGGTTTTGCATCACCATAGCCCTTCTCGAAACCATTTCCCCATCTATGAGTAACAAAGACTGAGCTGGGTTTACAGACAACTTATTCACGATAGTAGACATCTTCCTAATCTTGATGTCATTCAGCATCACTCCTAAACTAGGTATCATCGCTCCAAATATGTCTCCCATGACCTCACCAGCACTCAGTCCACATTTTTCTCTATGGTTGAATCTTCCTTCCAAACCTTCCAAATCTTCCACATGATAGATCTTTGAAAATACAAGTGCCACATAACTGGTACCATACCAATTGTTCGGAAAGCCGAACATATGCATTCTTGCCACACACAAAATATACTCCTGGCACCACTTGTACCGATTCTTGCAGAAACATCTTCCAGGATCCAATATATAGAAAGATATGGTCACACACACTCTGTCCCACAAATATAGTGTCGTAACAACTCTGAACTTGACGCATGCAAAGCTTGCCTCTTTGTTCCCAATCCAAAGTCATAGAACCATAGCTTTCTTTAGCCTTGTGAGCTAACTCCTCTTTGGTTCATTCCAAATTTCTATCCTGATTATTAAACTTAACAACTAATCCCCTATGTCTGTGTTCTACTTGAGCTACAAATTTCTTTTCTATGTCTGTCAATATGCAGGTTAAGTTATGTCTATGCGTGTAAGTAGTATCTAATGTTACTTTGGGTACAAAATAGTTTCCCAGTCTCTCTTTTTGCTGATAATAATCGTATTTGATCAAATGATTATAAACTGATATTTCTGAGAGTACCACATCATAGTTTGAGAAATAGTACTTGTAATGATCTTTTCCATAAGACATGCTAAGAAGCAAACTACAACAAATGCCAAAAGTTAAGGGTAAGTGATGATATGTAATCCACTCCTCAACCGAAGCCGGCAATTGCATACACACATAACAATCTCTCACTTCCATAATGTTGTCATATTCATAAAGCAACTTAGCAACTTAGCATAAGCATTCAGCGTATAATCACCTTCAGACAAATCTACATGAAGAAAGCAACTGATTTGCTCTATTGGTGATGACTGCAGCTATGACAATTACTACTCCTACAATGAGTGTACCCATAATACATTTATGCCTACGATTTGAATTTCTAGACTCCATTTTCAAAGGTGACTTGGATTACAGCTTATAAGAGGATCAACACTTAGGGGTCGATTC
>CAWUFW010028577.1:0-21314 GCA_963921515.1 Calotriton arnoldi | reverse complement strand
CAATGCAGACCATGTTCACACCCCAGAGAATACATAGAAATGCCCAAATAATGCAGGACAATGTGCCACACCAATATCAACCCCTGACTGTGACGACTTAGGACAATACAATGTACAGGCCCGCACCCCGAGGCACAGTCACAACTGTCAGGTGTGTCAACCACTGATGCCTGCAGAAACATGACATACATTGTTTGTGTCTCCCAAAAACAGGTGATGATAGGGACACAGCAGCAGACGCTGAGGAGTCCCAGTCCCAGGCTCAAGAGGATGCCGAGCTCACTGGCGTCGTACAGCCTCTGTCCTCCTCGGACGATGAAGAACAACCTGGCACATCCGGTGCAAGTCAACATGCTGCACCAGCAGGACCACCAGCTGCAGCACCAGCAGGTCCACCAGCTGCACCCCCTGCACCCACCCCTCCAACGACTGTCACCACGAATACCATCCCTGCCGACATGGACAGAATAAGGAACAACACCAGCGCAGTGACCCTGGACCAACCTGGGGCCATGGACACCACCACCACCACCAACCCCCAAGGTGGACCAGGGTTATCTGTGCGTGCAACTGCACACACTGCACATGTCAGCAGGGGTGGTGGGAGGGGTGGGAGACAGAGGTCGCTGCTTGCAGACGTTGCTGGTGTGCATGAAGACCCACAACTGGTACGCATAGCTGATGCGTACCAGTCCAGCACCGGAGAGCTCAGCCAGGTAGTGGGGCTCCTCAGAGACATCAAACAGCAGCAGGCTGCCCATCATGCCCGCTTGGACTCCCACATGTCCCACGTGGAGTCACACATGTCACGTGTGGACTCCCACATGTCACGTGTGGACTCCCACATGACCCGCGTGGAGTCCAAGTGGGATGTACTACATGAGATGACGGCGGTGCACAGGGACATTTTACAATGCCTCCGCCAGATGAACAGCAACCAGTCCACACCTCCCTGTGTGCCAACAACATCTGGTACCGAACAAACTGCAACTGCCACAGGGAGGGAGGAGGACTCTGGCGGAGAGTCCCCTGCACCGCAGCAGCCTGCACTTGAGGGCCCCCCCCAAGAAGAGGGGTCGTCCGAGGAGGGGAAAGTGAGAGGCTGATGGCCAAGCGCAACTCCCAGGAAGCCTGAACCTGTTCTGGATTTTCGCCTTTGTGCACAGACTGTTCACCCTGTTGATGGCAACACTACTCCCACACATTGCATGGGGAGTACAAGTTGGAACAATGTGTCAGACAACTGTGGCCCCGATACTGGGGATCCTGTCTACCTGGACTTTCTATTCATCTAGGAACTTGGGATTGCAAGATTCATGTACAGCACAATCCATCCTATGCACTATTATCACAGATGTATCACAATAAACACAATAATACACCATACTTGCCTCTGTCGTGATTCCAACGTGGGTGCTGTTATGGGGATGATGAACAGCAAAATTACACTGTGTATGCGAACTGCAACAGCAAGGACAACACAGGCATGTGAGTACAGGCAACGTGACACATATGAGGGAGACACACCACCAGGGCTACACAACACATACACACCTAGGCCATCTGACTCATTGCCTACACTGATGTTGCCAGGGAAGACGGTGCAATGCACAGACACCACACCCATTCCCAGTTGTAGTCAAGTAGCCCACAGGTGCAGTAAGCAAATGGCAGTCAAATGTGTGACCACAGACAACGCACATCACTAAGTGAAGCACAGGTTTATTACACAGTAGCAACATGCCGTAACCACTACAGATGCAAGGTAACCCCACCTGGTAGCGGGCACACAGTCAACAACTGTAGACAGAAGGAAGTCCATGGGTGTGGCGCACATCACCTGTAGGGACACAACAGCTACCAGCCTGGATGTGCAATCACGTCGTCGGTGGACACAGTTGACCAAACGAATCTGAAAGTACCCTGTGAAGGACAGAAATGACACACAGTCAAAAGCAATGCAGTACAGGACAGAACAGCAAAACTCATGCACAATACATGTTACAAGATACCCACCCAGAACCAAGTTAGCATGTCAACACTGTTGGGGAGTACAGCCCACCTGTCACCACACATCGCAACACACATCCTGTCAAGTAGCCCATGGACACACTCCAACAGCACCAGAGCACCACCCACACATCATGCCAACTCACATCATTCACATGACACCTCAGGATACTCACATTCAGCTAAAGAAGTTGGTGATGAGCTGTGTGCGGACATCACCATCACCATCATCATCATCATCGTCACTGGCATCGTGGTCCAGGCCAGGATCCTCCACAGGTGGCGGATGTTGGTCATCGTC
This sequence comes from Calotriton arnoldi, assembly GCA_963921515.1. NCBI lineage: Eukaryota > Metazoa > Chordata > Amphibia > Caudata > Salamandridae > Calotriton > Calotriton arnoldi. The sequence continues at coordinate 19,003 of CAWUFW010028577.1, read as the reverse complement.
ATCCTGGATGAGAGGCAACTCCTTCCGCACTGCCAGGTTGTGGAGCATGCAGCAGACGATGATAATCTTGCACACTTTCGCAGGGGCATATGGGAGGGACCCTCCGGTCTTGTCCAGGCAGCGGAAGCGGCTCTTCAGGAGACCAAAGGTCCGCTCAATCACTCTCCTGGTCCGACCATGTGCCTCATTGTAGCGCATCTGGGCAGGTGTCACAGGGTTCCTGAGGGGTGTCAGCAACCACGGCATGTTGGGGTATCCCGAGTCACCTACGGACAGACAAGTGCACATCAGCTGACTTGGAAAAGTGGGCGGAATACTACAGATCAGATCACACACAATGGCACAAAGTCAGTACACACCGACAAGCCAGGCACGCTGGTTCTGCATCTGTGCCATCAACCTGGGGATGCGACTACTCCTCATCACAAAGGCATCGTGTGCTGAACCAGGGAAACGGGCACACACGTGTGTGATGGTCATGTCTGCAAGACACACCACCAGTGCATTGACCGAGTGGTAGTGCTTGCGGTTCCTGTAGGCCTGCTCCTGGGCCTGTGGTGGTACCAAAGCCACATGTGTCCCATCAATGGAGCCAATGACATGCGGCATCCTCCCCAGGGCATAAAAGTCACTCTTCACGTCAGTGAGTCGTCGCAGTCTAGGGAAATAGATGTACCGGTTCAGGAAGAGCAACATTGCCGCCAAGAAATCGCGGAGCACACGGCTGAACATGGTCTGTGACATCCCACCAGCAGACGCCACAGTATGTTGGAAGGTACCGGTGGCAAAGAAGTGTAGGGCTGCCATCACCTTCACCTTGGGGGTCAGCGCTGTAGGATACGGCCGGCCAGGCTGCAAATGTGGGGACAACTGCACTGCAAAATCCTCAATCAGCTGCCTGGTGAAGCGGTACCGTCGGATGCTGTCCCGTTCCACCATCGTTGCCAGGTCTGGGAATGGCCGATGGACAGCAGGAGCCCTGCAGTGCAGAGGAGAAGTAAGCAAGATCGTCAGTCACCCCACATATGCGGCATTGAACACACTCAAGATCCCAACATACATCATCATGAGGCACAACTACATGAAGTGTGCAGTACCGGAACGACATGTATGGTACATACATGGCCAACATCTGTCAACACGGTCCTACAGGTGGCATCAATTTGTCCCAGGTTGGCCCATTGGATATCATGATGCTGTGTCACAGTCACCCCCCCAGTGACATGTGAGGACAGATGTGCCCCAGGCACCACAGCTCAACGACAGGCACATTCCCAGGGACCCTGTAATGCCACATGGACACTGGCATCACCTGGAGTATCATGTGTACACCACAACAAAACAAACATGACCCCCACAGGTAGTGGCCACACTTGCCATGGCAGGAGAGCCATGGACGTCTGTGACACACACGCACAACATCAGAGTCCATGCACACACAACGTGGATGTGGAGACTGTCTCCCATTGTGCACATGAAATCAGAGACATTGTAAACACTACATGCACAAAGACTGTGGAGGGCCATCACTATTGTGCCACTGGGACACCCTGGCTCAAACATACCGTCCCACATGGGACTCACGGGGTATGTGACATGACATACACAAACACCACTGTGAAATGTGACCATGGCACATGCACAGATATGAACAGTTGCACATCACAGTGGTCACGTACACGTAACACCCAGGATCCTGTCCCCATTAACACGTGCACAGCCTGGGGGTGGCTGCCCACAGGTGACACCCACAGGACAACATGTACACCAACATACACACAATAGGAAATGCAGCCTTACATGCCTTATGATAAGGTTTGGACAGGCTGTCGTGATGTAGGTGTGCCCCTCACTCCCTGGGAGCTATCTGTGGCTGGCATATGTCCATCTGAGACAGGCATGCTGACATATGCCAGTCACATGTACAGTGATGCGTTGAACAGCAATGGACCGATCGGTGTCTCCGGCCGGCCCATTGCTTTCAATGTGTGCGGGTACGCGTTGTACCCCTGTGCGCGTTGTACTGCAATGGACCGATCGGTGCCTCCGGCCGGCCCATTGCATTCAATGTGTGCGGGTACGCGTTGTACCCCTGTGCGCGTTGTACTGCAATGGACCGATCGGTGCCTCCGGCCGGCCCATTGCATTCAATGTGTGCGGGTACGCGTTGTACCCCTGTGCGCGTTGAACAGCAATGGACCGATCGGTGCCTCCGGCCGGCCCATTGCTTTCAATGTGTGCGGGTACGCGTTGTACCCCTGTGCGCGTTGTACCTCAATGGACCGATCGGTGCGCACCCATTGACAATGGGCTTGCCTGGCAACGGACGCGTTTTCGAATATTCGAACGAGTCGGTTGCTGGAAAATCAGTTGGTCACCCACAACAATGTTGCAAAATCATGTATGTCATGAAGTTGAAATTTTGAAGGATGCTGTGGGCGTGTTTTGGTGCTGCTATTCCATGGATTGGCCAGATTCAGAAGATGCAAACGACTTGGACCTATCACTTTGGACACAAGGGACAGTATCTGCCTCTCCAGCACATATATATTGCTGGCATGTTCCCCTGAGAGCCCACTTGCCTGCACTACATGCTCCAGGACGACATCTGCCACTGCACTGCTGCTGTCTCTGCCCCTCTGGACCCTGCAATGGCACGTACTGTGGAGAGAGCCCCAGCCTTCAGCCTTGAAGAGAACCAGGCCCTGCTGGACAGCCTACTTCCACAGTACAGCAAGCTGTATGGGACACCAGGGGAGCAGGTGAGTGTTCTGTGCACTGCCTTTCTGAATGTGCATTTTGTCTGACTAGCAAGGCTGAGAGTCAGCACACCACTGGCTAGCAGGCTCACTGAGTAGTTGTCACCCCCCATAGTGTGTAGTGACTTGCACTGGACAGGTATGGTGCAGTGACAGTGCTTCTGAACAGGGTTTTACTCCCCATGCAATGATACCATGTAGTGACTTCTGGAAAACTGTCCATGGGCAGCCGTGCACTGCCTGGGTACACCATGTGCCCCTGTGATTGCGACATGTATATGCAACTGTGTCATGCACGGATATGTTGCATGTGTAGTAATGGCCTTATCACTTTGTCATCCTGACAGGCTTCTGCCCATCGGAAGCATGAGATCTGGAAGGACATCGTCCGGGCTGTCCGGTCCGTGGGGGTCTACAAGCGCCGGATCCGCAACTGCCAAAAGAGGTGGCAGGACCTTCGGGGCTGGACCCGGAGGATTGCACGGGTCCAGCTGAAGCTGTCGCCTCCTCGCAGGAGGGGCGGAACACGGACCCTGACCCCCCACATGCTCAGGATCCTGGCGGTGGTCTTTCCAGACCTGGATGGGCAGCTGAAGGCCAGAGAGCAGCAAGGAGGGGGTGAGTCAAAGACTGCACTGTGTACTCTGTCTAACATGCTATGTGCCCTCCTCGGGCCAGGTTGAACTGCCACAGTACAGCAGTCATGTTGTCCAGGAGCCATGTCCCTCTATTGTGCACTGCCCACTCCTCATCTGATACCCAGGTGTGGCCCTTACATGCAGGGAATTCTGTCACTTAGGACTGTGTCCTTGCAGTTTGCTTGACTCAAGGTGGGAGACAGCATCTGTTTCCCTGACTCTGTGGTGGGCATCATGGGTGGGTCCATTGCTTACACAATGCCTGTATTCTGACATGTATTCAGCGTGTTACTTTGATCTGTGGTCCAATTGCTGAGCTGATCCACCACATGTGGCTGGGGTACCTGGCACACACCCATGCTGCGGGTGGGAACAATGTTTGGGCCCCAGGAGTATGTATATGACGTGTGTCACACATACTTAGCCAGCTGCCTACAGTCCAGGGCTCATCCCTCATTCATGTGGGGCTGGACAGTCATGCCTACTCCAGGCCATACAATACACTCTGTACTCCCACTCCCGTGTATCAGAGGACACATTGTGCACAGTGATTTGACCCCTCAGGTGTCTGCCTCTGTGTCAGTGTGCTGTGGATTAGTCGCCAGGACTGCTGTGGAGTTTCTTGGTAGGGGCTCAGCATGCCACTGGAGATGTGACCATAGGAGACGATACTTGTGTGACACATAGGTGTCTGATCAGCTGCCCATGCAGACTGGGGCATGTAAATGTGAAGTTCAGGCAGCTGTTCCCCATGCACAGCAGAGTGTGAGGGGCTCAGGTTCAGAGGGTAGTGTCACAGGTCTCCCATATGTCCAATAGGTATGACCTGGACAGATGAGGGTTAAGAGGATGTGTTGTGGGGGGATGTACATGTGCACTTGTGCAGCTCCAGGACTTGCATTCCCCATGACCTACTATTGTGACACAGTGCAGAGTGTTGTTGTCTGGCTGCAAAGTCATACATCACTGAGACAGTGATGTATGACTTTGCAGTCATGCCTCCGCCATGGCATGTGTCTACTGATTGGTGATCCTGCAGGGGAGTGACATGTGCTACATGCACACCATAGTGGCGCTGGCTATCAGGACATGGGTGCATCATGGTGTCTGTCGCTGGTATGCATCACATGCATTTCCTATTTGACTCTGGGCATCCCTTACATCCGTAAACCTGTACTGACTCAGTGGCAAGAGCTGTGATGTGTCCACACCGTGTCCTCTGCACTGTCCAACTACTGTGTACTTGGTGCATGTGTCAACACTGGGGTGTTGCAATCCAACAGACACCAGACAGATGGGTGCAAGGCCATGTGGGATGTGAGTGCCATGCTTGGCATCAGACTGACAATTGACTTCTCCTGTTCAATTAGTGCACTTTTAGCAATGTACAACTAATGATGCCAGGGCTTGCTCTGTGATGTGCTGTGCTCACAGTGGTGTGTGCGTTATGTGCAGGTGACTGATGTCTGTCTGTTTCCCCATTGTTTGCAGATACATCCACGGCCACGGAAGGGGACAGCTCCACGGACCAGGAGGAGCCGGAGAGCCAGACTGGGTCAGCAGCCGAGGAGTGGTCGGAGGGACCCAGTGGCACGGAGGGCGAGGGGAGCCACACCGAGGAGTCCTCAGCAGCATCCACCTCAGCTGAGGACCAGAGCAACTCGGAGGATGACTCCCTTGTGGAGGCGGGTGTCAGCAGCCACCACACCCCAGCTAGTGTTGCTGTCCCCGCCACCACCAGCACCACCACCGCCCTCCCATCGGCTCCCATTCCCCAGGTCCGTGGAGGCTCCCATGTCCGGGAGCGTGTCTCCTTTGGGCCAGGCACCGCACCCCCTGCCCCTGTGTCCCCTGCTGCCCTGAGTGAGGAGTCTGTGTACCTCCTTCGCCAGCTCCATGTAGGGCAGACAGCCATGCTGAGTGTCCTCCATGCGCACACCGCGCTGTTGACTCAGCTGGTGTCGTTCATGGAGGGCATCTCATCGGGCATGTCTGACCTACAGAGGGGCAATAGGTCCATGGACTCCTCCCTGACGGCAGCAGTGTCCCTCCTCAAACGGTCCCTCACCCCTCCTGCCTCTGCTCCATCCACACTCCCCAGCACCTTACCCATCCCAGGCACACACACACTGGCACAGGCACACACCAGCACACACACATCCAGCACACTGACACACACGCCAATGACAAAACGCACACGCACGCACATTCAGGGGACTGAAGCCAGACTCACAGGGGATGGGGCCCTGGAACACACACACGCATCCACATGCACTGCGCAGTCCTCAGTTCCCTCTCCCTCCAAAGCACCCTCCCTTGCCTCACCTGCAACCCCAAAGTCACAGCAGCTCTTCCTCTGTGACCTCGGCCTCTTCCCCACCGATGAAGCTGCTCCAGCATCCCGGGGGAAGAGGAAGCCCACCCACACGGAGCAGAGTGCCCCTCGCCCCCGGACACCCTCCCCCAGGCGCAGACGGACTGAGGCCCCCACCCGCAAGTCCCCCCGGAGTGCTAAGAGCAAGACCCCGCCACCGCCCTGCAGCTCAGGCACAAGGTCTCCGTCCTCCATCCCTCAGGCCCCCACTGCACAGGTGCCCCCACCACACCCTGCCCCAGGTTCCCCCACCCACAGATATACCATCCCCAAGATGCTCCGGCCTTCTCCCCTGCCACTTGCTCTCCCAGCACCACACCCCCCGCTGCGCTTGTCTGTGCCACTGATGTGGTGAGGGTGTCCTCCCCCTCTGTCCAACCCACCTTGCCTGTTCCCCATTCTCCTCCCCTGGAGGTAGGCACTGCAGTGGAGTCCACTACCGCCCTGTCTGACTTGGGCACTGCAGTGGCGGACCTGTCCACCCCATCTGCAGGGTCCACTGCAGTTGTGCCGGCACCCACGACATCTGTGTCATGCCCCCAGTTGTGCCGGCACACACCATGTCAGACACCTCCACTGCAGTTGTCAGTGGCTCTCCAGCACCCACCACCCCTTCCCTGACTCCCCCTGGTGAGCCCTGATCCTGTCCCTGCGGTGCCTGGCCTGCCCCCCGGTTGCCCCTCCTAGTGGATTGTCCCTGGTATTGTGCAGGCATGCGTAGGGTGACATCTGCCAGTGTCACCCTGTTTGAACTTTGACAATGGACTGGCCATTGGCCTTTGCTCTAATTTCTTCTGGACGTCGTTATCAGACAACACATATGCTGAATAAAGCAACTTTCTTTTCTCTAGTGCTCATGCTTCAGATGTACATGTTGTTGGTGCAGCTAACCATGCCCTTGCTGCAGTGATGGTGATATCTGGTCTCATGATTATGAAGTGTTACTGTGCAGGAACCCATGTGGTCCAGGGGGAATGTGTCCTATCATGTGGTGTATCCATGTCATCAATAGCAGCATCTGAGGGTGTCATGTGTTCAGTATTTGGCAATGGGTTTCCTACTTACATTGGCAATTTCATATCTGTGGCTTCCACCCCTGCACATCTGTTGTGCCTGCCATCGTTGCATTTGTCTACTTCCCTGACCGTGTTGCCATCTCCAGTGGACATGCAGGTTTGGGCATCAATGGGGAGGGACTCATCCGTGTAGTCAGTGCAACATTGCTATACAAGTGTGTTGGATCTGTGCTGATGATTCCGTTGGCACATCCATGACCAGGCTGATGTGATGGGAGCCCTCATTTGGTGCTAATTGTTGATTGTGTGACCAAGTGCTCAGCTGACATGATGGGGCCCTACTGAGGCAACATATGGCACAGCTTTCCTCACACAGGAGTGGAGTCCCCTCATGGCAGTGTGTACACGTGTGACATTGCCTGCGCCCAAGGTGTGTGTTGTATGTGCATGTCTGTGTGTTCACTTTCATTCATCTGCGCATGCTGTGATCCCTAGTGTTGTACCTGTTTGTGATGCTTGCTGACTTGAGCTATGTTCCCCCAAAGTCTTCTCCCTGTGTTCTCTGTGATGTGGGTGCATGGCACATTACTGGTCATCAGGGTGTCACCCATAGGTGTGTTTGCTGTCAGGGCAGAGTTTGTGTGCTGACGCAGATGGGTCACAGTCAGGTTTCCCTTTGGCACTTGTTGTTTGCCCCTGTCATGTGATTTCCAGTTTGTGTTATCTTTCAGTGATTGTGACACGTTGTGTGTGTGACTGCTGGCACTCCTTAGGGTCCGGGCTGCAATGTTGGTTGTTGTCTATGTGTGTTCTTTGTGGGTGACCTTGGCTTCTTCATTGGTGTGTGACTGTGGCTGGGATCCCATTGGTCGGTGTGGTATTGCCGTCATGTCCATGTACAGCGTAGTGTGCAGTGTGTCAGACATTCAGGAGTCTTGTTGAGTGTCCATGTGTGATGTGTTTCTACACCTTGGTTCCCACCCACCACCCTGGAATAGTCATGGGTGCATGTGCAATGTCACCAGTGCATGTGTACTTCACTGCTGCACATTGTTGGAGGTCGAGGGGTGTGGTCTTGAGTGTGTGCAGATGAGAGTTGTTGCCCGGCTAGTCCCCTGCCTCCATGTTGGCCTTGGCTTACTGGCCATGCTGATTGATTTGTGCTTGTGTAGGTGTGATGGTAGTTAGTTGCTCAGGACACCTGACTGTGGTTCACAGTGTGAACGACATTTCGCTTTGTCATCACAGTGGTATTTTTATTCAGCCCAGGGTCACCACATTGTGGGGGCCCTGGGGGTGGTGCTGTGGTGTGTCTGTGACTTGCTGTGTCAGTTGTTGTTCCTACGTGCCTGTGTGACATGTGTGTTTTGTGCTCCCTCTCACCTGTCAATGCCTGCTTGCCCACATAGGGGATTTGGATCCATGAGTTACCTTAGTGTGGCAGTGTATGCACATCTGTATGATTGGTATTCAGCTCTCCTCATGTGTTGTGTTGTTGCCTGGGGACACTGGCACCCCCACCCCTCACCTGCTGTGTATGATGACAGTGTTGGTCTGCCTGTTTGTGTTTGTGCATCTGCACCACTGCATTGGCATATCTTGGGTGTGCCATTGGCTGTATGTTGTTTGGTGTGTTTCCCCTACTGTCCCTGGGACTCCTAGGTCATCGGTCAGCACAGTGATCATGGTTTGTGTGTCCCATTGCTGCCATGGTATGGTATCTGTTCACCTCACATCTGCTGTCTCCACAGGGTATCTGCATTTGTGTGCCCATTGGTGCAAATATGTGGTTCTGCATTCTGATGGTCACTTCTGTCATTGTGTCATTGATGACTGTTGACGGTCTCAGCCCCCATGGGTGTTGTTTGTCTGCACATGGCCAAAGGAATGTTTCATTTGCACTGCAGTATTTGGCTCCCCCAATTTATGTTGCAATGGGACACATACACTACTTTGCCACAGATGAGTTTTTGGTTCTGTGACCAGGAATGATCCATGCAGTTTGGCAGTTGCAGCTCTTTCTTTGTCAACAATTACCTTTTGGTCACTGTGATGATGAGGGTGTAGACCCCATTGCCACAATGGTCAAAATGTGCTTCAGCTATGGACCCCACACTTACCTTTTGGTCACTGTGATGATGGGGGTTTAGACCCCATTGCCACAATGGTCAAAATGTGCTTCAGCTATGGACCCCACACTTGCCTTTTGGTCACTGTGATGATGGGGGTTTAGACCCCATTGCCACAATGGTCAAAATGTGCTTCAGCTATGGACCCCACACTTGCCTTTTGGTCACTGTGATGATGGGGGTTTAGACCCCATTGCCACAATGGTCAAAATGTGCTTCAGCTATGGACCCCACACTTGCCTTTTGGTCACTGTGATGATGGGGGTTTAGACCCCATTGCCACAATGGTCAAAATGTGCTTCAGCTATGGACCCCACACTTGCCTTTTGGTCACTGTGATGATGGGGGTTTAGGCCCCATTGCCACAATGGTCATGGGCTGCTTGCATTGTGGGTGCCACACACATATATGTGTGGCACATGTGCTAGGGGGTCACATTGTATGTTCAAAGTCATGTTCGGTGTTGTAGGCATTTGACACAGCCTGCTCACACGCTTGTCATGGTGGTGGGGGGATGTCTTAATCTTGCATTCCCTAGGTTGTGGAGTGCTTGTTGTGTCATGCATTGTCCATCCTATGAGTGGGGGTGGTAGTAGTGGTAGGCATCCAGCCCCAATGGCTAAGGGTGGTAGTAGTGGTAGGCTTCCTGCCCCCTGGCTAAGGGTGGTAGTAGTGGTGGGCATCCTGCCCCCCTGGGTGAGGGTGGTAGTAGTGGTAGGCATCCTGCCCCCTGGCTAAGGGTGGTAGTAGTGGTAGGCATCCAGCCCCCTGGCTAAGGGTGGTAGTAGTGGTGGGCATCCTGCCCCCCTGGGTGAGGGTGGTAGTAGTGGTGGGCATCCTGCCCCCTGGCTAAGGGTGGTAGTAGTGGTGGGCATCCTGCCCCCCTGGGTGAGGGTGGTAGTAGTGGTAGGCATCCTGCCCCCCTGGGTGAGGGTGGTAGTAGTGGTGGGCATCCTGCCCCCCTGGCTAAGGGTGGTAGTAGTGGTGGGCATCCTGCCCCCTGGGTGAGGGTGGTAGTAGTGGTGGGCATCCTGCCCCCTGGCTAAGGGTGGTAGTAGTGGTGGGCATCCTGCCCCCCTGGGTGAGGGTGGTAGTAGTGGTAGGCATCCTGCCCCCCTGGCTAAGGGTGGTAGTAGTGGTGGGCATCCTGCCCCCCTGGGTGAGGGTGGTAGTAGTGGTGGGCATCCTGCCCCCTGGCTAAGGGTGGTAGTAGTGGTGGGCATCCTGCCCCCCTGGGTGAGGGTGGTAGTAGTGGTGGGCATCCTGCCCCCGTGGCTGAGGGTGGTAGTAGTGGTAGGCATCCTGCCCCCTGGCTAAGGGTGGTAGTAGTGGTGGGCATCCTGCCCCCTGGGTGAGGGTGGTAGTAGTGGTGGGCATCCTGCCCCCCTGGCTAAGGGTGGTAGTAGTGGTGGGCATCCTGCCCCCCTGGGTGAGGGTGGTAGTAGTGGTGGGCATCCTGCCCCCCTGGCTGAGGGTGGTAGTAGTGGTAGGCATCCTGCCCCCTGGCTAAGGGTGGTAGTAGTGGTGGGCATCCTGCCCCCCTGGGTGAGGGTGGTAGTAGTGGTGGGCATCCTGCCCCCCTGGCTAAGGGTGGTAGTAGTGGTAGGCATCCTGCCCCCGTGGCTAAGGGTGGTAGTAGTGGTGGGCATCCTGCCCCCCTGGGTGAGGGTGGTAGTAGTGGTAGGCATCCTGCCCCCTGGCTAAGGGTGGTAGTAGTGGTGGGCATCCTGCCCCCTGGGTGAGGGTGGTAGTAGTGGTGGGCATCCTGCCCCCTGGCTAAGGGTGGTAGTAGTGGTGGGCATCCTGCCCCCTGGGTGAGGGTGGTAGTAGTGGTAGGCATCCTGCCCCCCGTGGGTGAGGGTGGTAGTAGTGGTAGGCATCCTGCCCCCTGGCTAAGGGTGGTAGTAGTGGTGGGCATCCTGCCCCCCTGGGTGAGGGTGGTAGTAGTGGTAGGCATCCTGCCCCCTGGCTAAGGGTGGTAGTAGTGGTGGGCATCCTGCCCCCCTGGGTGAGGGTGGTAGTAGTGGTGGGCATCCTGCCCCCTGGCTAAGGGTGGTAGTAGTGGTGGGCATCCTGCCCCCCTGGGTGAGGGTGGTAGTAGTGGTGGGCATCCTGCCCCCTGGCTAAGGGTGGTAGTAGTGGTAGGCATCCTGCCCCCTGGCTAAGGGTGGTAGTAGTGGTGGGCATCCTGCCCCCCTGGGTGAGGGTGGTAGTAGTGGTGGGCATCCTGCCCCCTGGCTAAGGGTGGTAGTAGTGGTGGGCATCCTGCCCCCGTGGGTGAGGGTGGTAGTAGTGGTGGGCATCCTGCCCCCTGGCTAAGGGTGGTAGTAGTGGTAGGCATCCTGCCCCCTGGCTAAGGGTGGTAGTAGTGGTAGGCATCCTGCCCCCGTGGGTGAGGGTGGTAGTAGTGGTGGGCATCCTGCCCCCACTGGCTAAGGGTGGTAGTAGTGGTGGGCATCCTGCCCCCCTGGGTGAGGGTGGTAGTAGTGGTGGGCATCCTGCCCCCCTGGCTAAGGGTGGTAGTAGTGGTGGGCATCCTGCCCCCCTGGGTGAGGGTGGTAGTAGTGGTAGGCATCCTGCCCCCGTGGGTGAGGGTGGTAGTAGTGGTGGGCATCCTGCCCCCCTGGCTAAGGGTGGTAGTAGTGGTGGGCATCCTGCCCCCTGGCTAAGGGTGGTAGTAGTGGTAGGCATCCTGCCCCCCTGGGTGAGGGTGGTAGCAGTGGTAGGCATCCTGCCCCCCTGGGTGAGGGTGGTAGTAGTGGTGGGCATCCTGCCCCCTGGCTAAGGGTGGTAGTAGTGGTGGGCATCCTGCCCCCCTGGGTGAGGGTGGTAGTAGTGGTAGGCATCCTGCCCCCCGTGGGTGAGGGTGGTAGTAGTGGTGGGCATCCTGCCCCCTGGGTGAGGGTGGTAGTAGTGGTGGGCATCCTGCCCCCCTGGCTAAGGGTGGTAGTAGTGGTAGGCATCCTGCCCCCCTGGGTGAGGGTGGTAGTAGTGGTGGGCATCCTGCCCCCTGGCTAAGGGTGGTAGTAGTGGTAGGCATCCTGCCCCCGTGGGTGAGGGTGGTAGTAGTGGTAGGCATCCTGCCCCCCTGGCTAAGGGTGGTAGTAGTGGTAGGCATCCAGCCCCCCTGGGTTGGGGTGGTGGCGCGCATTCAGGCCCCTGTGTGCATATGTGGCATTGGTGATGGGCATCCCGCCCCTATGGTGCTGCTGTTGCTGGTGTAAGTATATTCAGATTCCCAGTGTATGTGTGTGATGTGTCGTGTACGTGTTGTATGTGTTTTGTGGTTGGTGTCTGACTTACCTTCTGCGCCGTACGCGTCCGTGCCTGTTCCGGTAGTAGATGTAGAATATTGGTATGATCGGGACGAAGGGATTCATGGTTGGTTCGTGTCGTTCGTCCTTCTCGTTGCTTCGCGTCGTCCTCGTCGCTTGGCTTCGTCCTCGTCGCTTCGCTTCGTCCTCGTCGCTCGCGTCGTCCTCGTCTGTGCTGTGTTCGTCTCGTAGCCGTGGATCGTGTTGTGGCGCGATTCGGAGCTTATGTGCGCTCTCCCGGATGCTTTGACGTGCCGTGCGTAGCGACGGGTTCGGCGCGTACGGAAAGCGCATCGTACTTGTCCGGCCGGACGGGGCTGCATTTTCCCTTCCGTGCGACTCGATTCGGCGTTTCCGGATTCGCCTCGGTCGGAGAACAGGACCTGGTTTGGGTGAGTACGGCTCGGCCGGAATTTTTGCTGTTGTGCGCATCGTACTTGCTCGTTCGGTGTGCTGTACGGATCGGTCGGGAAACTGGCTTTCGCATGGCTTTTTTCCCGACCGAATAGTATTGGGTGCGCCTCCGACCGAGATCGGAATCGACCCCTAACTTTCCATTTTAAGAACATATAATCAATAATCAATAATTATTACCAAACTAATCAATAATTTAAACCGTCCTCTGCTACCAGAAAACCTGATCCAGCGCTACACTTTATCAGGGATCGATACTCATCAATATTTTCATACAAATGGCCCATACACATTCACCCAACTCATAAATCCCTGTTGCACTGGGGGTCAAGTTTTAATGACGTGAAAAATGGTTTCCTTCACAGATTCATGTTTATCATTTCTAAATACATAACTACACCTGTATATCAACTCTCTTTCCTCTCAGTCAACGGACCAATTAGTTGAATAGTTGATGGTAATAATAGAACTAACTAACTATCTAATCAGTTAAATGATCACAGACTCTCGATAAGATTAATAAAGTTTATCTCAAATAAATGTAAATGATCAATGCTCATCGCATACAGGTCACACTGCAAACAAAGAATTTCACATAAGGAAGAGAAAATCAATCAACAATGCAAACAGTGTCATACTCATCATCAATAAACGATATGCACATGAAGGAGTGGATAGATGAAGAGACATAAGTTTCAGCAAAATAATGCGAAACAAATATACATATGACGGAGTGGATAGATGAAGAGACATAAGTTTCAGAGATAAAAATACATTTGCAAGTAAATTATGCAAAGTACGAGTCAGAAAGATAATACAAACCCAAAGGATCTGTGAAATACCACCCCCCTGGCCAAGGGAGTAGTGGGGGTCTCCTGAAATAGAGTCAGGAGTCAAAGATTTCAGGAACTGGATAGGACAGGGACAGGAACGGCTAGTCCTCTCTGCAAACCGACGGACAGCGATGAAATCACCCCTCTCTCCTCTGCATCCGACCTATGACTAACCTAACCACACCCCCAAATGGACCCCCAGTTATGGTGTAGACAGGGCCGGACTGGCTACCAGGCGTTTTGCTGTGCAGCCAAGCTGGGGGCTGATTTCGCTGCGGTGGGGGCTGATTTTGTTGATGGGGACCTGCGTGTGCTTTTAAATATACATTTCAAAACAAATGTTTTTAAGCGCACGCAGGTCTCCATCAACGAAATCAGCCCCCAGCTCGGCAGCACAGCAAAATGCCCGGTAGCCAGTCCGGCTCTGGGTGTAGAGACTGAGGGGCCGATTCCGATCTCGGCCGGTAGGGCTCCGAATCAGATTCGGCTTTACCAGATCCGATTCGGAGGCCTTTTTTCCGACCGATTCGTACAGTCGTCCCAGCGAGCAAGTACGATGCGAGCGCACGCGGAATCGCCCGATTGACTCGTTCCCGGTCCGAACCGCTCCGACCGACTCGTACGGGCACGGCTCGCACCACGCAATGGAGACGTTTCCCGACCGAGCGAGTACGATGCACGCGTCGGACGGCCGGATCGAGTCGGAGCGTCCGGCTCGCAAAAGCACCCGGAGCTGTACTGTTTAAACACCTGCAACAACATAGGTTCTTGAGTTGTTCTGTCTATCTTAACCCAATCTGTTTCCTTAGGGGAAATTTTTCCTTTCAAAAAGGTGATCACCTGATTATACTTTTTCATCACCTCCGCAGATGGTGCACCTGTTTTAGGATCTCTAGGATATTCTTCTTTTGGCCAATCGACAGTAATTTTACATTCTGCCCACAAGTCAGCTGGTACGACAATCTCAAACAAACCATCTAAATCTTTTAACAAAACCTTTGAAACTTTCACAAACCTCTCTACTTGTTTGTACCACTCAACTGGTTTCTCCCTTAACCTGGGAAATTCATTCGTAAAAGACAATATATCTTGCCTTGTCCAAGGGACGTGTACATATCCACCACCTGGAACTTCTCTCATTGGACACACCCTTTCAACTTGTTCTGTCTCTCTTAACGGGAACATCGATGCTCCTTTACCAGCTGCCTCTTCTTCCTTTTTCGTCCATCTACCTTTCCACCGTTCCACATCTCCCCATTTTTTCAGAATATTCATCAACTCTTTTATCTGTAATCTTTTTCCAGACTCATTCAAACTCTCCAAATCTTTTTCGGTAATGGCCAATCTGTACGATTTCTGCAGCACCTTTGACTTCTCTATATCTATTCCATATTCACTAGCAGCCTCTGCTATTTTCTCATGAAGATTCCTCGCTCTCCATGTAATACTTTTACACAAAAACAACAGCTCTTCATCTCGGTAAGTCCCTAGTCTGTCTGGACTTATTGTACCAATAATCATCTCTTCCAAATCTACTTTCAATTTGCTCACATTTATACTCTGTGGTTGAAGTTTTTTCTTTTCCATTTCCTTTATCCAATCATTTAATTCCTCTGGTGAAGGAACTGCTGAACTCCCTGTCGTTGGAATGACGATTGTCCCTATTCTCCTTGGATCTATTTGTATACCTCTTCTAGGGGTTTCTGTTATCTCACAAACCGGAAGATCTAACAATGTAGTATTCGTGTCAGCCTGTCCATCCTCATCTACTACCGTCACCATTCCACTCCTGACGCTACTCCTTGGAACTGCCAACGTATGTACTTTTGATATATTCTGTTTTTCTCCATACAATGGAACTGCGGGCCCAATTGTTACCGGTACCATCAATGCTTCTGCATTTAGACTCAACTGATTTATTTTCTGGATCTGCTCTACTCTTACCTTACTTAATATGTCCAATTCTTTTTCTCGCACTACTCTAGCCATGTCCGTAATCTGTGGAGTTAATGGAGTTCCCATTAGTGGTGCACTCGGAATCACCTCAACTGAATTTTCTTGATATGGCGGAGGTCCTTTGGTCATAATGTCCTCTAACAACTCATCATCAGATTCGTTCGGGTCATATCTTAAACCTGAAGTTTCTATATTTTTTTCTGGGTACAAACCCTCAGTTACCACAGCTCTCCTCCATCTTTTCATTGTATCTTCTCTTCTCTCAAAAGGATATCTAGTCATTAAATTTGTGTATCTCCTACCACCTCGATATTTCTCTCTTTTGAATGCTTCTACTTCCCATTCCTCTAGCGCTTCATACTGGGTAGGTCTGGGATTTGGCTCTAACAAATTCATTCGATTTCTCAAATTCTGCAAAATCCTTACATTAAACGAACCATGCTGTGGGAAAGCTATAACACCATCATCCTTTGTGTATTCCACCCAACTCTCTAACCAAGTACACGTATGGTATCCTCGCTCTAACATCATATAGGAAGCAGGCGTTCTCGGTGGTGGAATAGGAATTCCTTCTCTAGTCACGATTGGTTTGACCTTTTTAAAGAAATTCTTTATTTTCATAAGCAGCTTCATTTTTCCAACCCTTTACACTAATGTCTCTCAGTAAAACAACAAGGAAACATTTCCGTACTTCTGCTTATTCTATTTGTCAGTTCTTGTCCAATACCAGCGCGACTCACACCAACCGTCCAATCACGGCTCTCTACGTATCTGCTATCTCAATCAATACCAGCGCGGCTCACACCAACTGGCCAATCCGAGCTTATTTCACGTTTGCTGCCTGACCAATGCCAGTGCGGCCTTTTTGTGACGTCAATATCACTCCTTCTACTGACCCTCCCTTTACAAAATAATACGGCAATGTATTTCTAAGTTTTCTTAATCAAAATTCTTGTTAGTAACAACACAAAACAATGCTACCTTGTCTGTTCCTCTAAATAAAGAGATAGTTCTTCACTTCAAAACGAGAAATTCTTTCACTTCCAGTAAAACAACGACCAGCGTTATTTTACACCCAAACAAGCTACAGGTGGACTTGGTACTCCTCTAGGGATAAGGCCAATGTTTCGCAGAGGACTTTTTGGTGTAAAAGAGGTCTTGGTACTCCTCTGGGGATAAGGCCAGAGTTTTGGAAGTGGACCCTTTGCTATTTTCAGACACTCTACACATATACGAAATTTTCCCTAAATATAACACCTACAGCCTTCCGCCGTACAGTATTATAACAACAGACAAAGTACTTCTGCAGTGTGATTTATTTATCCACATTCTTCTTCTGCCTACTTCAGGTTAAATTTCCATCCCGGGATTTCTCAGGTAACTCCGTACCTGTACTTCTAGACAACATAGAACAGGACACTAACTTTCCATGTTAAGAACATATAATCAATAATCAATCATTATTACCAAACTAATCAATAATTTAAACCGTCCTCTGCTACCAGAAAACCTGATCCAGCGCTACACTTTATCAGGGATCGATACTCATCAATATTTTCATACAAATGGCCCATACACATTCACCCAACTCATAAATCCCTGTTGCACTGGGGGTCAAGTTTTAATGACGTGAAAAATGGTTTCCTTCACAGATTCATGTTTATCATTTCTAAATACATAACTACACCTGTATATCAACTCTCTTTCCTCTCAGTCAACGGACCAATTAGTTGAATAGTTGATGGTAATAATTGAACTAACTAACTATCTAATCAGTTAAATGATCACAGACTCTCGATAAGATTAATAAAGTTTATCTCAAATAAATGTAAATGATCAATGATCAATGCTCATCGCATACAGGTCGCACTGCAAACAAAGAATTTCACATAAGGAAGAGAAAATCAATCAACAATGCAAACAGTGTCATACTCATCATCAATAAACGATATACACATGAAGGAGTGGATAGATGAAGAGACATAGTTTCAGCAAAATAATGCGAAACAAATATACATATGACGGAGTGGATAGATGAAGAGACATAAGTTTCAGAGACAAAAATACATTTGCAAGTAAATTATGCAAAGTACGAGTCAGAAAGATAATACAAACCCAAAGGATCTGTGAAATACCACCCCCCTGGCCAAGGGAGTAGTGGGGGTCTCCTGAAATAGAGTCAGGAGTCAAAGATTTCAGGAACTGGATAGGACAGGGACAGGAACGGCTAGTCCTCTCTGCAAACCGACGGACAGCGACAAAATCACCCCTCTCTCCTCTGCATCCGACCTATGACTAACCTAACCACACCCCCAAATGGACCCCCAGTTATGGTGTAGACAGGGCTGGACTGGCTACCGGGCGTTTTGCTGTGCAGCCAAGCTGGGGCTGATTTCGCTGCGGTGGGGGCTGATTTCGTTGATGGGGACCTGCGTGTGCTTTTAAATATACATTTCAAAACAAATGTTTTTAAGCGCACGCAGGTCTCCATCAACGCAAATCAGCCCCAGCTCGGCAGCACAGCAAAATGCCCGGCAGCCAGTCCGGCTCTGGGTGTAGAGACTGAGGGGCCGATTCCGATCTCGGCCGGTAGGGCTCCGAATCGGATTCGGCTTTACCGGATCCGATTCGGAGGCCTTTTTTCCGACCGATTCGTACAGTCGTCCCAGCGAGCAAGTACGATGCGAGCGCACGCGAAATCGCCGATTGACTCGTTCCCGGGTCCGAACCGCTCCGACCGACTCGTACGGACACGGCTCGCACCACGCAATGGAGACGTTTCCCGACCGAGCGAGTACGATGCACGCGTCGGACGGCCGGATCGAGTCGGAGCGTCCAGCTCACAAAAGCACCCGGAGCCCGACTTGGGGGGTCCGTGTCGGACCCCCCTGCACGTGTAGCTGCACGAGTCGAACACAGGGGGGACCCAAGGGTCCCCCCTACACATGCATGTACGGTGCGAGTCGCACCGACGCGTACCCAGTGTAGGGGGCCCCCTGTTCGCGAGCGTGCCCATTCAGTCAATGGGAGCCCGTGTACGCGTTGTACGACCGGCTCCCATTGACTTCGATCGGGAGTCCGACCGAATCGAGTCGGGCAGCATACGGCCGCATCGTACTCGCTCGGTCGGACTGGGGGAGTCCGGCTCTGTCGGAAATCTCTCCGGATCCGGCTCGGTCGGAGAGCTTTCCGACCCAGATCGGAATTGGCCACTAAATATCGAACTTTTTATATCGAAAGTACAAAATATCGAGTTCAAAATATCGAGAGGACAGAATATAGAAAAGACATAATATAGTTGGAAAAAATATCGACATATAGGTAAGTAATATCGAATGTCATTATATCGAATTTTATTATATCACATTTTTTAAAATTCTTTTATATGTTAGTATATATGTTAAAAATATATAATATTTTTTAATGTATGTTACAATTTTTAAAAGTAATGGATTTTATGTGAATTAATTTTTGCGTATATTAGTTCCGTAGCGGGTTGTGGGCTTATAGGGAATAGGGTGGGAAGTAATTTAATTTACATTATAAAAATTAATAATTTATTAATTAACA
>CAWUFW010028576.1:0-21319 GCA_963921515.1 Calotriton arnoldi | reverse complement strand
TGAGGCACAGGGTCAGACTGATTTGCATATGGCCATGTCTGAACTGGGGTGGTGGAGTGAGCTAAAGAATGATGATGGATTAAACCCAGATCAGTTGACTGGGGGTGAGTGTTTGATTTGCTCTAACGCTCCGTCCATCATCCCCTTTGGTATCGCTTTGTTCGCCCTAAGTTGGCAGGGTATGCCCAGACGTGGGTCCCTTGCTCACTTTGCCACTGGATTCAAGATAGCCTGGCTGATGAGGGTTTTGAACCCGAAACCGGTCCCAGGATGCTTGTTTCCGGTCCAGGGAAGACATGGCTTGGCAGTTCGGGCTGGACTGTTCCCATGAGGCACAGGGTCAGACTGATTTGCATATGGCCATGTCTGAACTGGGGTGGTGGAGTGAGCTAAAGAATGATGATGGATTAAACCCAGATCAGTTGACTGGGGGTGAGTGTTTGATTTGCTCTAACGCTCCGTCCATCATCCCCTTTGGTATCGCTTTGTTCGCCCTAAGTTGGCAGGGTATGCCCAGACGTGGGTCCCTTGCTCACTTTGCCACTGGATTCAAGATAGCCTGGCTGATGAGGGTTTTGAACCCGAAACCGGTCCCAGGATGCTTGTTTCCGGTCCAGGGAAGACATGGCTTGGCAGTTCGGGCTGGACTGTTCCCATGAGGCACAGGGTCAGACTGATTTGCATATGGCCATGTCTGAACTGGGGTGGTGGAGTGAGCTAAAGAATGATGATGGATTAAACCCAGATCAGTTGACTGGGGGTGAGTGTTTGATTTGCTCTAACGCTCCGTCCATCATCCCCTTTGGTATCGCTTTGTTCGCCCTAAGTTGGCAGGGTATGCCCAGACGTGGGTCCCTTGCTCACTTTGCCACTGGATTCAAGATAGCCTGGCTGATGAGGGTTTTGAACCCGAAACCGGTCCCAGGATGCTTGTTTCCGGTCCAGGGAAGACATGGCTTGGCAGTTCGGGCTGGACTGTTCCCATGAGGCACAGGGTCAGACTGATTTGCATATGGCCATGTCTGAACTGGGGTGGTGGAGTGAGCTAAAGAATGATGATGGATTAAACCCAGATCAGTTGACTGGGGGTGAGTGTTTGATTTGCTCTAACGCTCCGTCCATCATCCCCTTTGGTATCGCTTTGTTCGCCCTAAGTTGGCAGGGTATGCCCAGACGTGGGTCCCTTGCTCACTTTGCCACTGGATTCAAGATAGCCTGGCTGATGAGGGTTTTGAACCCGAAACCGGTCCCAGGATGCTTGTTTCCGGTCCAGGGAAGACATGGCTTGGCAGTTCGGGCTGGACTGTTCCCATGAGGCACAGGGTCAGACTGATTTGCATATGGCCATGTCTGAACTGGGGTGGTGGAGTGAGCTAAAGAATGATGATGGATTAAACCCAGATCAGTTGACTGGGGGTGAGTGTTTGATTTGCTCTAACGCTCCGTCCATCATCCCCTTTGGTATCGCTTTGTTCGCCCTAAGTTGGCAGGGTATGCCCAGACGTGGGTCCCTTGCTCACTTTGCCACTGGATTCAAGATAGCCTGGCTGATGAGGGTTTTGAACCCGAAACCGGTCCCAGGATGCTTGTTTCCGGTCCAGGGAAGACATGGCTTGGCAGTTCGGGCTGGACTGTTCCCATGAGGCACAGGGTCAGACTGATTTGCATATGGCCATGTCTGAACTGGGGTGGTGGAGTGAGCTAAAGAATGATGATGGATTAAACCCAGATCAGTTGACTGGGGGTGAGTGTTTGATTTGCTCTAACGCTCCGTCCATCATCCCCTTTGGTATCGCTTTGTTCGCCCTAAGTTGGCAGGGTATGCCCAGACGTGGGTCCCTTGCTCACTTTGCCACTGGATTCAAGATAGCCTGGCTGATGAGGGTTTTGAACCCGAAACCGGTCCCAGGATGCTTGTTTCCGGTCCAGGGAAGACATGGCTTGGCAGTTCGGGCTGGACTGTTCCCATGAGGCACAGGGTCAGACTGATTTGCATATGGCCATGTCTGAACTGGGGTGGTGGAGTGAGCTAAAGAATGATGATGGATTAAACCCAGATCAGTTGACTGGGGGTGAGTGTTTGATTTGCTCTAACGCTCCGTCCATCATCCCCTTTGGTATCGCTTTGTTCGCCCTAAGTTGGCAGGGTATGCCCAGACGTGGGTCCCTTGCTCACTTTGCCACTGGATTCAAGATAGCCTGGCTGATGAGGGTTTTGAACCCGAAACCGGTCCCAGGATGCTTGTTTCCGGTCCAGGGAAGACATGGCTTGGCAGTTCGGGCTGGACTGTTCCCATGAGGCACAGGGTCAGACTGATTTGCATATGGCCATGTCTGAACTGGGGTGGTGGAGTGAGCTAAAGAATGATGATGGATTAAACCCAGATCAGTTGACTGGGGGTGAGTGTTTGATTTGCTCTAACGCTCCGTCCATCATCCCCTTTGGTATCGCTTTGTTCGCCCTAAGTTGGCAGGGTATGCCCAGACGTGGGTCCCTTGCTCACTTTGCCACTGGATTCAAGATAGCCTGGCTGATGAGGGTTTTGAACCCGAAACCGGTCCCAGGATGCTTGTTTCCGGTCCAGGGAAGACATGGCTTGGCAGTTCGGGCTGGACTGTTCCCATGAGGCACAGGGTCAGACTGATTTGCATATGGCCATGTCTGAACTGGGGTGGTGGAGTGAGCTAAAGAATGATGATGGATTAAACCCAGATCAGTTGACTGGGGGTGAGTGTTTGATTTGCTCTAACGCTCCGTCCATCATCCCCTTTGGTATCGCTTTGTTCGCCCTAAGTTGGCAGGGTATGCCCAGACGTGGGTCCCTTGCTCACTTTGCCACTGGATTCAAGATAGCCTGGCTGATGAGGGTTTTGAACCCGAAACCGGTCCCAGGATGCTTGTTTCCGGTCCAGGGAAGACATGGCTTGGCAGTTCGGGCTGGACTGTTCCCATGAGGCACAGGGTCAGACTGATTTGCATATGGCCATGTCTGAACTGGGGTGGTGGAGTGAGCTAAAGAATGATGATGGATTAAACCCAGATCAGTTGACTGGGGGTGAGTGTTTGATTTGCTCTAACGCTCCGTCCATCATCCCCTTTGGTATCGCTTTGTTCGCCCTAAGTTGGCAGGGTATGCCCAGACGTGGGTCCCTTGCTCACTTTGCCACTGGATTCAAGATAGCCTGGCTGATGAGGGTTTTGAACCCGAAACCGGTCCCAGGATGCTTGTTTCCGGTCCAGGGAAGACATGGCTTGGCAGTTCGGGCTGGACTGTTCCCATGAGGCACAGGGTCAGACTGATTTGCATATGGCCATGTCTGAACTGGGGTGGTGGAGTGAGCTAAAGAATGATGATGGATTAAACCCAGATCAGTTGACTGGGGGTGAGTGTTTGATTTGCTCTAACGCTCCGTCCATCATCCCCTTTGGTATCGCTTTGTTCGCCCTAAGTTGGCAGGGTATGCCCAGACGTGGGTCCCTTGCTCACTTTGCCACTGGATTCAAGATAGCCTGGCTGATGAGGGTTTTGAACCCGAAACCGGTCCCAGGATGCTTGTTTCCGGTCCAGGGAAGACATGGCTTGGCAGTTCGGGCTGGACTGTTCCCATGAGGCACAGGGTCAGACTGATTTGCATATGGCCATGTCTGAACTGGGGTGGTGGAGTGAGCTAAAGAATGATGATGGATTAAACCCAGATCAGTTGACTGGGGGTGAGTGTTTGATTTGCTCTAACGCTCCGTCCATCATCCCCTTTGGTATCGCTTTGTTCGCCCTAAGTTGGCAGGGTATGCCCAGACGTGGGTCCCTTGCTCACTTTGCCACTGGATTCAAGATAGCCTGGCTGATGAGGGTTTTGAACCCGAAACCGGTCCCAGGATGCTTGTTTCCGGTCCAGGGAAGACATGGCTTGGCAGTTCGGGCTGGACTGTTCCCATGAGGCACAGGGTCAGACTGATTTGCATATGGCCATGTCTGAACTGGGGTGGTGGAGTGAGCTAAAGAATGATGATGGATTAAACCCAGATCAGTTGACTGGGGGTGAGTGTTTGATTTGCTCTAACGCTCCGTCCATCATCCCCTTTGGTATCGCTTTGTTCGCCCTAAGTTGGCAGGGTATGCCCAGACGTGGGTCCCTTGCTCACTTTGCCACTGGATTCAAGATAGCCTGGCTGATGAGGGTTTTGAACCCGAAACCGGTCCCAGGATGCTTGTTTCCGGTCCAGGGAAGACATGGCTTGGCAGTTCGGGCTGGACTGTTCCCATGAGGCACAGGGTCAGACTGATTTGCATATGGCCATGTCTGAACTGGGGTGGTGGAGTGAGCTAAAGAATGATGATGGATTAAACCCAGATCAGTTGACTGGGGGTGAGTGTTTGATTTGCTCTAACGCTCCGTCCATCATCCCCTTTGGTATCGCTTTGTTCGCCCTAAGTTGGCAGGGTATGCCCAGACGTGGGTCCCTTGCTCACTTTGCCACTGGATTCAAGATAGCCTGGCTGATGAGGGTTTTGAACCCGAAACCGGTCCCAGGATGCTTGTTTCCGGTCCAGGGAAGACATGGCTTGGCAGTTCGGGCTGGACTGTTCCCATGAGGCACAGGGTCAGACTGATTTGCATATGGCCATGTCTGAACTGGGGTGGTGGAGTGAGCTAAAGAATGATGATGGATTAAACCCAGATCAGTTGACTGGGGGTGAGTGTTTGATTTGCTCTAACGCTCCGTCCATCATCCCCTTTGGTATCGCTTTGTTCGCCCTAAGTTGGCAGGGTATGCCCAGACGTGGGTCCCTTGCTCACTTTGCCACTGGATTCAAGATAGCCTGGCTGATGAGGGTTTTGAACCCGAAACCGGTCCCAGGATGCTTGTTTCCGGTCCAGGGAAGACATGGCTTGGCAGTTCGGGCTGGACTGTTCCCATGAGGCACAGGGTCAGACTGATTTGCATATGGCCATGTCTGAACTGGGGTGGTGGAGTGAGCTAAAGAATGATGATGGATTAAACCCAGATCAGTTGACTGGGGGTGAGTGTTTGATTTGCTCTAACGCTCCGTCCATCATCCCCTTTGGTATCGCTTTGTTCGCCCTAAGTTGGCAGGGTATGCCCAGACGTGGGTCCCTTGCTCACTTTGCCACTGGATTCAAGATAGCCTGGCTGATGAGGGTTTTGAACCCGAAACCGGTCCCAGGATGCTTGTTTCCGGTCCAGGGAAGACATGGCTTGGCAGTTCGGGCTGGACTGTTCCCATGAGGCACAGGGTCAGACTGATTTGCATATGGCCATGTCTGAACTGGGGTGGTGGAGTGAGCTAAAGAATGATGATGGATTAAACCCAGATCAGTTGACTGGGGGTGAGTGTTTGATTTGCTCTAACGCTCCGTCCATCATCCCCTTTGGTATCGCTTTGTTCGCCCTAAGTTGGCAGGGTATGCCCAGACGTGGGTCCCTTGCTCACTTTGCCACTGGATTCAAGATAGCCTGGCTGATGAGGGTTTTGAACCCGAAACCGGTCCCAGGATGCTTGTTTCCGGTCCAGGGAAGACATGGCTTGGCAGTTCGGGCTGGACTGTTCCCATGAGGCACAGGGTCAGACTGATTTGCATATGGCCATGTCTGAACTGGGGTGGTGGAGTGAGCTAAAGAATGATGATGGATTAAACCCAGATCAGTTGACTGGGGGTGAGTGTTTGATTTGCTCTAACGCTCCGTCCATCATCCCCTTTGGTATCGCTTTGTTCGCCCTAAGTTGGCAGGGTATGCCCAGACGTGGGTCCCTTGCTCACTTTGCCACTGGATTCAAGATAGCCTGGCTGATGAGGGTTTTGAACCCGAAACCGGTCCCAGGATGCTTGTTTCCGGTCCAGGGAAGACATGGCTTGGCAGTTCGGGCTGGACTGTTCCCATGAGGCACAGGGTCAGACTGATTTGCATATGGCCATGTCTGAACTGGGGTGGTGGAGTGAGCTAAAGAATGATGATGGATTAAACCCAGATCAGTTGACTGGGGGTGAGTGTTTGATTTGCTCTAACGCTCCGTCCATCATCCCCTTTGGTATCGCTTTGTTCGCCCTAAGTTGGCAGGGTATGCCCAGACGTGGGTCCCTTGCTCACTTTGCCACTGGATTCAAGATAGCCTGGCTGATGAGGGTTTTGAACCCGAAACCGGTCCCAGGATGCTTGTTTCCGGTCCAGGGAAGACATGGCTTGGCAGTTCGGGCTGGACTGTTCCCATGAGGCACAGGGTCAGACTGATTTGCATATGGCCATGTCTGAACTGGGGTGGTGGAGTGAGCTAAAGAATGATGATGGATTAAACCCAGATCAGTTGACTGGGGGTGAGTGTTTGATTTGCTCTAACGCTCCGTCCATCATCCCCTTTGGTATCGCTTTGTTCGCCCTAAGTTGGCAGGGTATGCCCAGACGTGGGTCCCTTGCTCACTTTGCCACTGGATTCAAGATAGCCTGGCTGATGAGGGTTTTGAACCCGAAACCGGTCCCAGGATGCTTGTTTCCGGTCCAGGGAAGACATGGCTTGGCAGTTCGGGCTGGACTGTTCCCATGAGGCACAGGGTCAGACTGATTTGCATATGGCCATGTCTGAACTGGGGTGGTGGAGTGAGCTAAAGAATGATGATGGATTAAACCCAGATCAGTTGACTGGGGGTGAGTGTTTGATTTGCTCTAACGCTCCGTCCATCATCCCCTTTGGTATCGCTTTGTTCGCCCTAAGTTGGCAGGGTATGCCCAGACGTGGGTCCCTTGCTCACTTTGCCACTGGATTCAAGATAGCCTGGCTGATGAGGGTTTTGAACCCGAAACCGGTCCCAGGATGCTTGTTTCCGGTCCAGGGAAGACATGGCTTGGCAGTTCGGGCTGGACTGTTCCCATGAGGCACAGGGTCAGACTGATTTGCATATGGCCATGTCTGAACTGGGGTGGTGGAGTGAGCTAAAGAATGATGATGGATTAAACCCAGATCAGTTGACTGGGGGTGAGTGTTTGATTTGCTCTAACGCTCCGTCCATCATCCCCTTTGGTATCGCTTTGTTCGCCCTAAGTTGGCAGGGTATGCCCAGACGTGGGTCCCTTGCTCACTTTGCCACTGGATTCAAGATAGCCTGGCTGATGAGGGTTTTGAACCCGAAACCGGTCCCAGGATGCTTGTTTCCGGTCCAGGGAAGACATGGCTTGGCAGTTCGGGCTGGACTGTTCCCATGAGGCACAGGGTCAGACTGATTTGCATATGGCCATGTCTGAACTGGGGTGGTGGAGTGAGCTAAAGAATGATGATGGATTAAACCCAGATCAGTTGACTGGGGGTGAGTGTTTGATTTGCTCTAACGCTCCGTCCATCATCCCCTTTGGTATCGCTTTGTTCGCCCTAAGTTGGCAGGGTATGCCCAGACGTGGGTCCCTTGCTCACTTTGCCACTGGATTCAAGATAGCCTGGCTGATGAGGGTTTTGAACCCGAAACCGGTCCCAGGATGCTTGTTTCCGGTCCAGGGAAGACATGGCTTGGCAGTTCGGGCTGGACTGTTCCCATGAGGCACAGGGTCAGACTGATTTGCATATGGCCATGTCTGAACTGGGGTGGTGGAGTGAGCTAAAGAATGATGATGGATTAAACCCAGATCAGTTGACTGGGGGTGAGTGTTTGATTTGCTCTAACGCTCCGTCCATCATCCCCTTTGGTATCGCTTTGTTCGCCCTAAGTTGGCAGGGTATGCCCAGACGTGGGTCCCTTGCTCACTTTGCCACTGGATTCAAGATAGCCTGGCTGATGAGGGTTTTGAACCCGAAACCGGTCCCAGGATGCTTGTTTCCGGTCCAGGGAAGACATGGCTTGGCAGTTCGGGCTGGACTGTTCCCATGAGGCACAGGGTCAGACTGATTTGCATATGGCCATGTCTGAACTGGGGTGGTGGAGTGAGCTAAAGAATGATGATGGATTAAACCCAGATCAGTTGACTGGGGGTGAGTGTTTGATTTGCTCTAACGCTCCGTCCATCATCCCCTTTGGTATCGCTTTGTTCGCCCTAAGTTGGCAGGGTATGCCCAGACGTGGGTCCCTTGCTCACTTTGCCACTGGATTCAAGATAGCCTGGCTGATGAGGGTTTTGAACCCGAAACCGGTCCCAGGATGCTTGTTTCCGGTCCAGGGAAGACATGGCTTGGCAGTTCGGGCTGGACTGTTCCCATGAGGCACAGGGTCAGACTGATTTGCATATGGCCATGTCTGAACTGGGGTGGTGGAGTGAGCTAAAGAATGATGATGGATTAAACCCAGATCAGTTGACTGGGGGTGAGTGTTTGATTTGCTCTAACGCTCCGTCCATCATCCCCTTTGGTATCGCTTTGTTCGCCCTAAGTTGGCAGGGTATGCCCAGACGTGGGTCCCTTGCTCACTTTGCCACTGGATTCAAGATAGCCTGGCTGATGAGGGTTTTGAACCCGAAACCGGTCCCAGGATGCTTGTTTCCGGTCCAGGGAAGACATGGCTTGGCAGTTCGGGCTGGACTGTTCCCATGAGGCACAGGGTCAGACTGATTTGCATATGGCCATGTCTGAACTGGGGTGGTGGAGTGAGCTAAAGAATGATGATGGATTAAACCCAGATCAGTTGACTGGGGGTGAGTGTTTGATTTGCTCTAACGCTCCGTCCATCATCCCCTTTGGTATCGCTTTGTTCGCCCTAAGTTGGCAGGGTATGCCCAGACGTGGGTCCCTTGCTCACTTTGCCACTGGATTCAAGATAGCCTGGCTGATGAGGGTTTTGAACCCGAAACCGGTCCCAGGATGCTTGTTTCCGGTCCAGGGAAGACATGGCTTGGCAGTTCGGGCTGGACTGTTCCCATGAGGCACAGGGTCAGACTGATTTGCATATGGCCATGTCTGAACTGGGGTGGTGGAGTGAGCTAAAGAATGATGATGGATTAAACCCAGATCAGTTGACTGGGGGTGAGTGTTTGATTTGCTCTAACGCTCCGTCCATCATCCCCTTTGGTATCGCTTTGTTCGCCCTAAGTTGGCAGGGTATGCCCAGACGTGGGTCCCTTGCTCACTTTGCCACTGGATTCAAGATAGCCTGGCTGATGAGGGTTTTGAACCCGAAACCGGTCCCAGGATGCTTGTTTCCGGTCCAGGGAAGACATGGCTTGGCAGTTCGGGCTGGACTGTTCCCATGAGGCACAGGGTCAGACTGATTTGCATATGGCCATGTCTGAACTGGGGTGGTGGAGTGAGCTAAAGAATGATGATGGATTAAACCCAGATCAGTTGACTGGGGGTGAGTGTTTGATTTGCTCTAACGCTCCGTCCATCATCCCCTTTGGTATCGCTTTGTTCGCCCTAAGTTGGCAGGGTATGCCCAGACGTGGGTCCCTTGCTCACTTTGCCACTGGATTCAAGATAGCCTGGCTGATGAGGGTTTTGAACCCGAAACCGGTCCCAGGATGCTTGTTTCCGGTCCAGGGAAGACATGGCTTGGCAGTTCGGGCTGGACTGTTCCCATGAGGCACAGGGTCAGACTGATTTGCATATGGCCATGTCTGAACTGGGGTGGTGGAGTGAGCTAAAGAATGATGATGGATTAAACCCAGATCAGTTGACTGGGGGTGAGTGTTTGATTTGCTCTAACGCTCCGTCCATCATCCCCTTTGGTATCGCTTTGTTCGCCCTAAGTTGGCAGGGTATGCCCAGACGTGGGTCCCTTGCTCACTTTGCCACTGGATTCAAGATAGCCTGGCTGATGAGGGTTTTGAACCCGAAACCGGTCCCAGGATGCTTGTTTCCGGTCCAGGGAAGACATGGCTTGGCAGTTCGGGCTGGACTGTTCCCATGAGGCACAGGGTCAGACTGATTTGCATATGGCCATGTCTGAACTGGGGTGGTGGAGTGAGCTAAAGAATGATGATGGATTAAACCCAGATCAGTTGACTGGGGGTGAGTGTTTGATTTGCTCTAACGCTCCGTCCATCATCCCCTTTGGTATCGCTTTGTTCGCCCTAAGTTGGCAGGGTATGCCCAGACGTGGGTCCCTTGCTCACTTTGCCACTGGATTCAAGATAGCCTGGCTGATGAGGGTTTTGAACCCGAAACCGGTCCCAGGATGCTTGTTTCCGGTCCAGGGAAGACATGGCTTGGCAGTTCGGGCTGGACTGTTCCCATGAGGCACAGGGTCAGACTGATTTGCATATGGCCATGTCTGAACTGGGGTGGTGGAGTGAGCTAAAGAATGATGATGGATTAAACCCAGATCAGTTGACTGGGGGTGAGTGTTTGATTTGCTCTAACGCTCCGTCCATCATCCCCTTTGGTATCGCTTTGTTCGCCCTAAGTTGGCAGGGTATGCCCAGACGTGGGTCCCTTGCTCACTTTGCCACTGGATTCAAGATAGCCTGGCTGATGAGGGTTTTGAACCCGAAACCGGTCCCAGGATGCTTGTTTCCGGTCCAGGGAAGACATGGCTTGGCAGTTCGGGCTGGACTGTTCCCATGAGGCACAGGGTCAGACTGATTTGCATATGGCCATGTCTGAACTGGGGTGGTGGAGTGAGCTAAAGAATGATGATGGATTAAACCCAGATCAGTTGACTGGGGGTGAGTGTTTGATTTGCTCTAACGCTCCGTCCATCATCCCCTTTGGTATCGCTTTGTTCGCCCTAAGTTGGCAGGGTATGCCCAGACGTGGGTCCCTTGCTCACTTTGCCACTGGATTCAAGATAGCCTGGCTGATGAGGGTTTTGAACCCGAAACCGGTCCCAGGATGCTTGTTTCCGGTCCAGGGAAGACATGGCTTGGCAGTTCGGGCTGGACTGTTCCCATGAGGCACAGGGTCAGACTGATTTGCATATGGCCATGTCTGAACTGGGGTGGTGGAGTGAGCTAAAGAATGATGATGGATTAAACCCAGATCAGTTGACTGGGGGTGAGTGTTTGATTTGCTCTAACGCTCCGTCCATCATCCCCTTTGGTATCGCTTTGTTCGCCCTAAGTTGGCAGGGTATGCCCAGACGTGGGTCCCTTGCTCACTTTGCCACTGGATTCAAGATAGCCTGGCTGATGAGGGTTTTGAACCCGAAACCGGTCCCAGGATGCTTGTTTCCGGTCCAGGGAAGACATGGCTTGGCAGTTCGGGCTGGACTGTTCCCATGAGGCACAGGGTCAGACTGATTTGCATATGGCCATGTCTGAACTGGGGTGGTGGAGTGAGCTAAAGAATGATGATGGATTAAACCCAGATCAGTTGACTGGGGGTGAGTGTTTGATTTGCTCTAACGCTCCGTCCATCATCCCCTTTGGTATCGCTTTGTTCGCCCTAAGTTGGCAGGGTATGCCCAGACGTGGGTCCCTTGCTCACTTTGCCACTGGATTCAAGATAGCCTGGCTGATGAGGGTTTTGAACCCGAAACCGGTCCCAGGATGCTTGTTTCCGGTCCAGGGAAGACATGGCTTGGCAGTTCGGGCTGGACTGTTCCCATGAGGCACAGGGTCAGACTGATTTGCATATGGCCATGTCTGAACTGGGGTGGTGGAGTGAGCTAAAGAATGATGATGGATTAAACCCAGATCAGTTGACTGGGGGTGAGTGTTTGATTTGCTCTAACGCTCCGTCCATCATCCCCTTTGGTATCGCTTTGTTCGCCCTAAGTTGGCAGGGTATGCCCAGACGTGGGTCCCTTGCTCACTTTGCCACTGGATTCAAGATAGCCTGGCTGATGAGGGTTTTGAACCCGAAACCGGTCCCAGGATGCTTGTTTCCGGTCCAGGGAAGACATGGCTTGGCAGTTCGGGCTGGACTGTTCCCATGAGGCACAGGGTCAGACTGATTTGCATATGGCCATGTCTGAACTGGGGTGGTGGAGTGAGCTAAAGAATGATGATGGATTAAACCCAGATCAGTTGACTGGGGGTGAGTGTTTGATTTGCTCTAACGCTCCGTCCATCATCCCCTTTGGTATCGCTTTGTTCGCCCTAAGTTGGCAGGGTATGCCCAGACGTGGGTCCCTTGCTCACTTTGCCACTGGATTCAAGATAGCCTGGCTGATGAGGGTTTTGAACCCGAAACCGGTCCCAGGATGCTTGTTTCCGGTCCAGGGAAGACATGGCTTGGCAGTTCGGGCTGGACTGTTCCCATGAGGCACAGGGTCAGACTGATTTGCATATGGCCATGTCTGAACTGGGGTGGTGGAGTGAGCTAAAGAATGATGATGGATTAAACCCAGATCAGTTGACTGGGGGTGAGTGTTTGATTTGCTCTAACGCTCCGTCCATCATCCCCTTTGGTATCGCTTTGTTCGCCCTAAGTTGGCAGGGTATGCCCAGACGTGGGTCCCTTGCTCACTTTGCCACTGGATTCAAGATAGCCTGGCTGATGAGGGTTTTGAACCCGAAACCGGTCCCAGGATGCTTGTTTCCGGTCCAGGGAAGACATGGCTTGGCAGTTCGGGCTGGACTGTTCCCATGAGGCACAGGGTCAGACTGATTTGCATATGGCCATGTCTGAACTGGGGTGGTGGAGTGAGCTAAAGAATGATGATGGATTAAACCCAGATCAGTTGACTGGGGGTGAGTGTTTGATTTGCTCTAACGCTCCGTCCATCATCCCCTTTGGTATCGCTTTGTTCGCCCTAAGTTGGCAGGGTATGCCCAGACGTGGGTCCCTTGCTCACTTTGCCACTGGATTCAAGATAGCCTGGCTGATGAGGGTTTTGAACCCGAAACCGGTCCCAGGATGCTTGTTTCCGGTCCAGGGAAGACATGGCTTGGCAGTTCGGGCTGGACTGTTCCCATGAGGCACAGGGTCAGACTGATTTGCATATGGCCATGTCTGAACTGGGGTGGTGGAGTGAGCTAAAGAATGATGATGGATTAAACCCAGATCAGTTGACTGGGGGTGAGTGTTTGATTTGCTCTAACGCTCCGTCCATCATCCCCTTTGGTATCGCTTTGTTCGCCCTAAGTTGGCAGGGTATGCCCAGACGTGGGTCCCTTGCTCACTTTGCCACTGGATTCAAGATAGCCTGGCTGATGAGGGTTTTGAACCCGAAACCGGTCCCAGGATGCTTGTTTCCGGTCCAGGGAAGACATGGCTTGGCAGTTCGGGCTGGACTGTTCCCATGAGGCACAGGGTCAGACTGATTTGCATATGGCCATGTCTGAACTGGGGTGGTGGAGTGAGCTAAAGAATGATGATGGATTAAACCCAGATCAGTTGACTGGGGGTGAGTGTTTGATTTGCTCTAACGCTCCGTCCATCATCCCCTTTGGTATCGCTTTGTTCGCCCTAAGTTGGCAGGGTATGCCCAGACGTGGGTCCCTTGCTCACTTTGCCACTGGATTCAAGATAGCCTGGCTGATGAGGGTTTTGAACCCGAAACCGGTCCCAGGATGCTTGTTTCCGGTCCAGGGAAGACATGGCTTGGCAGTTCGGGCTGGACTGTTCCCATGAGGCACAGGGTCAGACTGATTTGCATATGGCCATGTCTGAACTGGGGTGGTGGAGTGAGCTAAAGAATGATGATGGATTAAACCCAGATCAGTTGACTGGGGGTGAGTGTTTGATTTGCTCTAACGCTCCGTCCATCATCCCCTTTGGTATCGCTTTGTTCGCCCTAAGTTGGCAGGGTATGCCCAGACGTGGGTCCCTTGCTCACTTTGCCACTGGATTCAAGATAGCCTGGCTGATGAGGGTTTTGAACCCGAAACCGGTCCCAGGATGCTTGTTTCCGGTCCAGGGAAGACATGGCTTGGCAGTTCGGGCTGGACTGTTCCCATGAGGCACAGGGTCAGACTGATTTGCATATGGCCATGTCTGAACTGGGGTGGTGGAGTGAGCTAAAGAATGATGATGGATTAAACCCAGATCAGTTGACTGGGGGTGAGTGTTTGATTTGCTCTAACGCTCCGTCCATCATCCCCTTTGGTATCGCTTTGTTCGCCCTAAGTTGGCAGGGTATGCCCAGACGTGGGTCCCTTGCTCACTTTGCCACTGGATTCAAGATAGCCTGGCTGATGAGGGTTTTGAACCCGAAACCGGTCCCAGGATGCTTGTTTCCGGTCCAGGGAAGACATGGCTTGGCAGTTCGGGCTGGACTGTTCCCATGAGGCACAGGGTCAGACTGATTTGCATATGGCCATGTCTGAACTGGGGTGGTGGAGTGAGCTAAAGAATGATGATGGATTAAACCCAGATCAGTTGACTGGGGGTGAGTGTTTGATTTGCTCTAACGCTCCGTCCATCATCCCCTTTGGTATCGCTTTGTTCGCCCTAAGTTGGCAGGGTATGCCCAGACGTGGGTCCCTTGCTCACTTTGCCACTGGATTCAAGATAGCCTGGCTGATGAGGGTTTTGAACCCGAAACCGGTCCCAGGATGCTTGTTTCCGGTCCAGGGAAGACATGGCTTGGCAGTTCGGGCTGGACTGTTCCCATGAGGCACAGGGTCAGACTGATTTGCATATGGCCATGTCTGAACTGGGGTGGTGGAGTGAGCTAAAGAATGATGATGGATTAAACCCAGATCAGTTGACTGGGGGTGAGTGTTTGATTTGCTCTAACGCTCCGTCCATCATCCCCTTTGGTATCGCTTTGTTCGCCCTAAGTTGGCAGGGTATGCCCAGACGTGGGTCCCTTGCTCACTTTGCCACTGGATTCAAGATAGCCTGGCTGATGAGGGTTTTGAACCCGAAACCGGTCCCAGGATGCTTGTTTCCGGTCCAGGGAAGACATGGCTTGGCAGTTCGGGCTGGACTGTTCCCATGAGGCACAGGGTCAGACTGATTTGCATATGGCCATGTCTGAACTGGGGTGGTGGAGTGAGCTAAAGAATGATGATGGATTAAACCCAGATCAGTTGACTGGGGGTGAGTGTTTGATTTGCTCTAACGCTCCGTCCATCATCCCCTTTGGTATCGCTTTGTTCGCCCTAAGTTGGCAGGGTATGCCCAGACGTGGGTCCCTTGCTCACTTTGCCACTGGATTCAAGATAGCCTGGCTGATGAGGGTTTTGAACCCGAAACCGGTCCCAGGATGCTTGTTTCCGGTCCAGGGAAGACATGGCTTGGCAGTTCGGGCTGGACTGTTCCCATGAGGCACAGGGTCAGACTGATTTGCATATGGCCATGTCTGAACTGGGGTGGTGGAGTGAGCTAAAGAATGATGATGGATTAAACCCAGATCAGTTGACTGGGGGTGAGTGTTTGATTTGCTCTAACGCTCCGTCCATCATCCCCTTTGGTATCGCTTTGTTCGCCCTAAGTTGGCAGGGTATGCCCAGACGTGGGTCCCTTGCTCACTTTGCCACTGGATTCAAGATAGCCTGGCTGATGAGGGTTTTGAACCCGAAACCGGTCCCAGGATGCTTGTTTCCGGTCCAGGGAAGACATGGCTTGGCAGTTCGGGCTGGACTGTTCCCATGAGGCACAGGGTCAGACTGATTTGCATATGGCCATGTCTGAACTGGGGTGGTGGAGTGAGCTAAAGAATGATGATGGATTAAACCCAGATCAGTTGACTGGGGGTGAGTGTTTGATTTGCTCTAACGCTCCGTCCATCATCCCCTTTGGTATCGCTTTGTTCGCCCTAAGTTGGCAGGGTATGCCCAGACGTGGGTCCCTTGCTCACTTTGCCACTGGATTCAAGATAGCCTGGCTGATGAGGGTTTTGAACCCGAAACCGGTCCCAGGATGCTTGTTTCCGGTCCAGGGAAGACATGGCTTGGCAGTTCGGGCTGGACTGTTCCCATGAGGCACAGGGTCAGACTGATTTGCATATGGCCATGTCTGAACTGGGGTGGTGGAGTGAGCTAAAGAATGATGATGGATTAAACCCAGATCAGTTGACTGGGGGTGAGTGTTTGATTTGCTCTAACGCTCCGTCCATCATCCCCTTTGGTATCGCTTTGTTCGCCCTAAGTTGGCAGGGTATGCCCAGACGTGGGTCCCTTGCTCACTTTGCCACTGGATTCAAGATAGCCTGGCTGATGAGGGTTTTGAACCCGAAACCGGTCCCAGGATGCTTGTTTCCGGTCCAGGGAAGACATGGCTTGGCAGTTCGGGCTGGACTGTTCCCATGAGGCACAGGGTCAGACTGATTTGCATATGGCCATGTCTGAACTGGGGTGGTGGAGTGAGCTAA
Source organism: Calotriton arnoldi (assembly GCA_963921515.1). Taxonomy (NCBI): domain Eukaryota; kingdom Metazoa; phylum Chordata; class Amphibia; order Caudata; family Salamandridae; genus Calotriton; species Calotriton arnoldi. Next base: position 5,182 of record CAWUFW010028576.1, on the reverse strand, counting down.
AGAATGATGATGGATTAAACCCAGATCAGTTGACTGGGGGTGAGTGTTTGATTTGCTCTAACGCTCCGTCCATCATCCCCTTTGGTATCGCTTTGTTCGCCCTAAGTTGGCAGGGTATGCCCAGACGTGGGTCCCTTGCTCACTTTGCCACTGGATTCAAGATAGCCTGGCTGATGAGGGTTTTGAACCCGAAACCGGTCCCAGGATGCTTGTTTCCGGTCCAGGGAAGACATGGCTTGGCAGTTCGGGCTGGACTGTTCCCATGAGGCACAGGGTCAGACTGATTTGCATATGGCCATGTCTGAACTGGGGTGGTGGAGTGAGCTAAAGAATGATGATGGATTAAACCCAGATCAGTTGACTGGGGGTGAGTGTTTGATTTGCTCTAACGCTCCGTCCATCATCCCCTTTGGTATCGCTTTGTTCGCCCTAAGTTGGCAGGGTATGCCCAGACGTGGGTCCCTTGCTCACTTTGCCACTGGATTCAAGATAGCCTGGCTGATGAGGGTTTTGAACCCGAAACCGGTCCCAGGATGCTTGTTTCCGGTCCAGGGAAGACATGGCTTGGCAGTTCGGGCTGGACTGTTCCCATGAGGCACAGGGTCAGACTGATTTGCATATGGCCATGTCTGAACTGGGGTGGTGGAGTGAGCTAAAGAATGATGATGGATTAAACCCAGATCAGTTGACTGGGGGTGAGTGTTTGATTTGCTCTAACGCTCCGTCCATCATCCCCTTTGGTATCGCTTTGTTCGCCCTAAGTTGGCAGGGTATGCCCAGACGTGGGTCCCTTGCTCACTTTGCCACTGGATTCAAGATAGCCTGGCTGATGAGGGTTTTGAACCCGAAACCGGTCCCAGGATGCTTGTTTCCGGTCCAGGGAAGACATGGCTTGGCAGTTCGGGCTGGACTGTTCCCATGAGGCACAGGGTCAGACTGATTTGCATATGGCCATGTCTGAACTGGGGTGGTGGAGTGAGCTAAAGAATGATGATGGATTAAACCCAGATCAGTTGACTGGGGGTGAGTGTTTGATTTGCTCTAACGCTCCGTCCATCATCCCCTTTGGTATCGCTTTGTTCGCCCTAAGTTGGCAGGGTATGCCCAGACGTGGGTCCCTTGCTCACTTTGCCACTGGATTCAAGATAGCCTGGCTGATGAGGGTTTTGAACCCGAAACCGGTCCCAGGATGCTTGTTTCCGGTCCAGGGAAGACATGGCTTGGCAGTTCGGGCTGGACTGTTCCCATGAGGCACAGGGTCAGACTGATTTGCATATGGCCATGTCTGAACTGGGGTGGTGGAGTGAGCTAAAGAATGATGATGGATTAAACCCAGATCAGTTGACTGGGGGTGAGTGTTTGATTTGCTCTAACGCTCCGTCCATCATCCCCTTTGGTATCGCTTTGTTCGCCCTAAGTTGGCAGGGTATGCCCAGACGTGGGTCCCTTGCTCACTTTGCCACTGGATTCAAGATAGCCTGGCTGATGAGGGTTTTGAACCCGAAACCGGTCCCAGGATGCTTGTTTCCGGTCCAGGGAAGACATGGCTTGGCAGTTCGGGCTGGACTGTTCCCATGAGGCACAGGGTCAGACTGATTTGCATATGGCCATGTCTGAACTGGGGTGGTGGAGTGAGCTAAAGAATGATGATGGATTAAACCCAGATCAGTTGACTGGGGGTGAGTGTTTGATTTGCTCTAACGCTCCGTCCATCATCCCCTTTGGTATCGCTTTGTTCGCCCTAAGTTGGCAGGGTATGCCCAGACGTGGGTCCCTTGCTCACTTTGCCACTGGATTCAAGATAGCCTGGCTGATGAGGGTTTTGAACCCGAAACCGGTCCCAGGATGCTTGTTTCCGGTCCAGGGAAGACATGGCTTGGCAGTTCGGGCTGGACTGTTCCCATGAGGCACAGGGTCAGACTGATTTGCATATGGCCATGTCTGAACTGGGGTGGTGGAGTGAGCTAAAGAATGATGATGGATTAAACCCAGATCAGTTGACTGGGGGTGAGTGTTTGATTTGCTCTAACGCTCCGTCCATCATCCCCTTTGGTATCGCTTTGTTCGCCCTAAGTTGGCAGGGTATGCCCAGACGTGGGTCCCTTGCTCACTTTGCCACTGGATTCAAGATAGCCTGGCTGATGAGGGTTTTGAACCCGAAACCGGTCCCAGGATGCTTGTTTCCGGTCCAGGGAAGACATGGCTTGGCAGTTCGGGCTGGACTGTTCCCATGAGGCACAGGGTCAGACTGATTTGCATATGGCCATGTCTGAACTGGGGTGGTGGAGTGAGCTAAAGAATGATGATGGATTAAACCCAGATCAGTTGACTGGGGGTGAGTGTTTGATTTGCTCTAACGCTCCGTCCATCATCCCCTTTGGTATCGCTTTGTTCGCCCTAAGTTGGCAGGGTATGCCCAGACGTGGGTCCCTTGCTCACTTTGCCACTGGATTCAAGATAGCCTGGCTGATGAGGGTTTTGAACCCGAAACCGGTCCCAGGATGCTTGTTTCCGGTCCAGGGAAGACATGGCTTGGCAGTTCGGGCTGGACTGTTCCCATGAGGCACAGGGTCAGACTGATTTGCATATGGCCATGTCTGAACTGGGGTGGTGGAGTGAGCTAAAGAATGATGATGGATTAAACCCAGATCAGTTGACTGGGGGTGAGTGTTTGATTTGCTCTAACGCTCCGTCCATCATCCCCTTTGGTATCGCTTTGTTCGCCCTAAGTTGGCAGGGTATGCCCAGACGTGGGTCCCTTGCTCACTTTGCCACTGGATTCAAGATAGCCTGGCTGATGAGGGTTTTGAACCCGAAACCGGTCCCAGGATGCTTGTTTCCGGTCCAGGGAAGACATGGCTTGGCAGTTCGGGCTGGACTGTTCCCATGAGGCACAGGGTCAGACTGATTTGCATATGGCCATGTCTGAACTGGGGTGGTGGAGTGAGCTAAAGAATGATGATGGATTAAACCCAGATCAGTTGACTGGGGGTGAGTGTTTGATTTGCTCTAACGCTCCGTCCATCATCCCCTTTGGTATCGCTTTGTTCGCCCTAAGTTGGCAGGGTATGCCCAGACGTGGGTCCCTTGCTCACTTTGCCACTGGATTCAAGATAGCCTGGCTGATGAGGGTTTTGAACCCGAAACCGGTCCCAGGATGCTTGTTTCCGGTCCAGGGAAGACATGGCTTGGCAGTTCGGGCTGGACTGTTCCCATGAGGCACAGGGTCAGACTGATTTGCATATGGCCATGTCTGAACTGGGGTGGTGGAGTGAGCTAAAGAATGATGATGGATTAAACCCAGATCAGTTGACTGGGGGTGAGTGTTTGATTTGCTCTAACGCTCCGTCCATCATCCCCTTTGGTATCGCTTTGTTCGCCCTAAGTTGGCAGGGTATGCCCAGACGTGGGTCCCTTGCTCACTTTGCCACTGGATTCAAGATAGCCTGGCTGATGAGGGTTTTGAACCCGAAACCGGTCCCAGGATGCTTGTTTCCGGTCCAGGGAAGACATGGCTTGGCAGTTCGGGCTGGACTGTTCCCATGAGGCACAGGGTCAGACTGATTTGCATATGGCCATGTCTGAACTGGGGTGGTGGAGTGAGCTAAAGAATGATGATGGATTAAACCCAGATCAGTTGACTGGGGGTGAGTGTTTGATTTGCTCTAACGCTCCGTCCATCATCCCCTTTGGTATCGCTTTGTTCGCCCTAAGTTGGCAGGGTATGCCCAGACGTGGGTCCCTTGCTCACTTTGCCACTGGATTCAAGATAGCCTGGCTGATGAGGGTTTTGAACCCGAAACCGGTCCCAGGATGCTTGTTTCCGGTCCAGGGAAGACATGGCTTGGCAGTTCGGGCTGGACTGTTCCCATGAGGCACAGGGTCAGACTGATTTGCATATGGCCATGTCTGAACTGGGGTGGTGGAGTGAGCTAAAGAATGATGATGGATTAAACCCAGATCAGTTGACTGGGGGTGAGTGTTTGATTTGCTCTAACGCTCCGTCCATCATCCCCTTTGGTATCGCTTTGTTCGCCCTAAGTTGGCAGGGTATGCCCAGACGTGGGTCCCTTGCTCACTTTGCCACTGGATTCAAGATAGCCTGGCTGATGAGGGTTTTGAACCCGAAACCGGTCCCAGGATGCTTGTTTCCGGTCCAGGGAAGACATGGCTTGGCAGTTCGGGCTGGACTGTTCCCATGAGGCACAGGGTCAGACTGATTTGCATATGGCCATGTCTGAACTGGGGTGGTGGAGTGAGCTAAAGAATGATGATGGATTAAACCCAGATCAGTTGACTGGGGGTGAGTGTTTGATTTGCTCTAACGCTCCGTCCATCATCCCCTTTGGTATCGCTTTGTTCGCCCTAAGTTGGCAGGGTATGCCCAGACGTGGGTCCCTTGCTCACTTTGCCACTGGATTCAAGATAGCCTGGCTGATGAGGGTTTTGAACCCGAAACCGGTCCCAGGATGCTTGTTTCCGGTCCAGGGAAGACATGGCTTGGCAGTTCGGGCTGGACTGTTCCCATGAGGCACAGGGTCAGACTGATTTGCATATGGCCATGTCTGAACTGGGGTGGTGGAGTGAGCTAAAGAATGATGATGGATTAAACCCAGATCAGTTGACTGGGGGTGAGTGTTTGATTTGCTCTAACGCTCCGTCCATCATCCCCTTTGGTATCGCTTTGTTCGCCCTAAGTTGGCAGGGTATGCCCAGACGTGGGTCCCTTGCTCACTTTGCCACTGGATTCAAGATAGCCTGGCTGATGAGGGTTTTGAACCCGAAACCGGTCCCAGGATGCTTGTTTCCGGTCCAGGGAAGACATGGCTTGGCAGTTCGGGCTGGACTGTTCCCATGAGGCACAGGGTCAGACTGATTTGCATATGGCCATGTCTGAACTGGGGTGGTGGAGTGAGCTAAAGAATGATGATGGATTAAACCCAGATCAGTTGACTGGGGGTGAGTGTTTGATTTGCTCTAACGCTCCGTCCATCATCCCCTTTGGTATCGCTTTGTTCGCCCTAAGTTGGCAGGGTATGCCCAGACGTGGGTCCCTTGCTCACTTTGCCACTGGATTCAAGATAGCCTGGCTGATGAGGGTTTTGAACCCGAAACCGGTCCCAGGATGCTTGTTTCCGGTCCAGGGAAGACATGGCTTGGCAGTTCGGGCTGGACTGTTCCC
>CAWUFW010028575.1:0-21321 GCA_963921515.1 Calotriton arnoldi | reverse complement strand
AATTCATTTTTGCGTATTTTAGTTCTGTAGCGGGTTGTGGGTTTATAGGGAATAGGTGTGGGAAGTAATTTTAGTTATAGTATATTTATTAATAATTTTTAGAAGTTATTAATTTTTAAAAAAAATTAAATATTGCGTTTTAGTTCCGTAGCGGGGTTGTGGGTTTATAGGGGAATAGGGTGGGGAGTGGGTTAATTATAATTAGTTAATTAATAATTTTAATTAGTTAATATTTTTTGATTATTTGATAATTTATATTGTTAATTGTGTTGAGTACTATGGGGCCCATTACGATGGCGGGCGGAAGCACAACCGCCGTGCTGGCGGATGCAAAAACCACCAGTTACCGCCGGCACGCAGCAGTCCACACGCCCGTCCAATTACGATGCGAAAAGTAGGCCAAACACCGCCGGCAAGCCAGCAACACCGTCCGCCATCAAAGTGCGCCCGTACACGTGGCGGCGCAGCTAACTGACACACACCGTCCGGCGAAACACGTCCCGCCCGGCGTATAAATTACGATGCCGCAAACAAACGGCTCCCACGGCTAAGAGACACCGCACGTGAAAGAGAGGCGGTAACACGGACGCAGAGCACGGACAACGAAGAAGCGGCACCCCGAGCATGAATCCAGCACTGCAGGCCCTTCCCATGCTTCTGCTGATGCACCACCAAGGACGCAACGTACCGCGGAGACGCAGGTAGGCACACACACAACAAGTGCACGCAAACAGCGCACACAGTGCAAGGGCGGAAAAAGCGGACAACCCCCACCAGCGCGTGTACACTACACATCCACCATTGCATCCACATATGACACACAGGCCAAATCCTAACATCGCGGAACACATGTGTACACACCACCTGGGACTAGGAACCAACCACCCCGTCACGGCCCCAAAGCGCCGATGGCGCCGCCACACATGCGCACAACGCAGAGGCCAACCGCAGCGCCATGCATGCGTCGCACACAGACACAGGGACACAACCAAGCAGCACACACACCAGCCCCACCCCGAACGCACATGACACGTGACAGGCCGGCCACAGACATGTCCCCAACGCCCAATTCACGGACAACACCCAACGCCACACAACCGACGCACACATGTCAGTGAAGTCACGCAACAGCAGGACACACCCCAGTGTAACAAACATGGCGAAGCACACAGCGGCGGCAACACCAACTAGGAGAAGCAGGGCCCCTTCGGGAAGAGGAACGCCAGTACCACACTGAAAAACCCATACCACCCTGCACATATGAACAAGACACATGAAACGGAACACCAAAGAGCCCGGTGACCGACAACAGGTGGCCCAAGAATTACATCCACACACAAGGCCCAACGCAGAGCGGAAAGGCAGCCTGCCGCCCACACAAGGGAGAGCAGACAGCACTGAATGACCTTCCATTCCAACACCGAAACCACAGCCCTACGACAGAAGCCGGTGAATACAGCCATTGTCCAAGAATAGACCAACACAGGCATGCCGAGGAGACCGACCACAGGGCAGATAGCGCATATCACAGAAGCACACAACGGACGGGGAAGAAAGAAGAAAACACTCCCCCATGTCGGCCACATGCAAGTTAATTGGAAGGAGTCACACAGCACCGACCTTGAACTGTCTGAGAAGCATGTGGGAAGAGGGCCCGTGTCCTCCAAACAAGCCAACAGAACACAAGTCCTGTCTCCCCACGACTACACAGAGCTCACAGCAACCCCGGAGCGTGCACATTGCAGACTGCACACACAGCCGGAGCACGCCACCTCTACGAACCGCTGCGAAATGGCAACCGCAACACACCTACCCAACTACGCCGAACAGCTCAAGCTGTACCAAACCAACACGATACATACATTGGGATGCGATCTCCTGTCCCTGCTGAACGTAAGTTACCGACTGACTTACCGCATCACATTGTTCAGCTGCGTCATGCCCGTCTTCTACTGTCGGAGGTGTCCCTACCAGCATCCCGTCGAGATATGCCTCTCCAACCCGGCATGTCTGAAGGCGGACCTGCTACCACTACTCCTCCCTCTGGACGCACACGACAGGGCCTGCTCTGCCTATGGGGGCATGGCGTATGTGGCCAACATCGCACGCGCACTGAAATGGAACCACTGTGCCTCCACACGACGGATCATCGAGAACAGCTACATCGAATGTCACCCAGCATGCCCCATCATGGTCCTCCAAGGGACAACCTACGAACAACACCTTGACAGCCACCATCCGCTTCATTGGCTGGCAAACATGTACACCACCAATGACATGGAAGCCCTGCTGGGCGGCATCGCATACCTGACAACCTGTAAATTCGTCGGACCACAACGCAGGTTCCCCGAGTGACCTATGATGTCCAACCCCGCACCCATGCTTAGCTTCCGCACGGACTGGCCAGTCACCACCACAACAGCCATACCAAACGACCGGCAACTGTAACCACACCATCAACGACATCGCCATGACATCGGATATGACCGGGACATGCACACTGTTCCCCATCACATCCAGGAACACCGCATGCATCGTGGGAGGCAGTGGCATGGGCTCTGTGCATCGCACCCACATGGACGGAACTGCACGAACAACCAGGACACGACATGGATCCAGCGCACATGGACACACACACCGCTCAGTGGACATGAATAGGTCGCCTGGAGTCTGTGGGTGCTGCACCCCTCCCCACCCCGCCCCGGGAATCCCATACCAGGACCTTTGCATGGACGACAAGTGCATACAACAACAACACGACCCCAGTGACTGTGACATGTCCAGTAACCACCACAGTGCAACAACAAGTGGCACGCCGCTGCATGCACGCAAGCACATGCCCTGATGTCATCTCACATGCACGCGTGCATGAGGAACAACCGCAGCAAACCTGTCACATGGAACTGAGATGGACTGTGCCCATGATGCCGAGCGGTCTGGTAGGCTACATGTATACCGTCTGTGTCAAAGTCCGCAGCTCCGCAGCTATACGTAAATGTACATTAGCACAGCCTTGGCCAAGCAGATGTAACCCCACACCCTATCCCATTTGTTATCATGCTCAGTATATCCTCAACATGTATTCCGCTGCCAGTAGTGTCCACTATACTGCATCACAGAGGACAGAAGACTCAATATAATGTTTGAAACCAGAACTGTCTCCGCTGACTCATTTCACAAGTACGAATGAGAGAGGATGAGAGTATGTGAAGTACACGGCAGTCGTGACATGACCATGTAGTCCACTGGTATTGGATGTCAACGCAAATGAGTAGCACAACTGTGGAAGACACACATGTGTCGTGTGAAGTCGTATGGACGCAGTGCTCAGGTGGGTGGGTGTGACGGGTAGATGCGCACATGCCAAGTTGGAGCACGACGTGTTGGGAGGGGTCATGAACAGTACACCACCGCTTCCCTGGGCATTGTGAGAGGACACCTGTCGGGGGGGAGTGAACACGTGTGTGCACAGCAGCCGGGCACACGTACAAAGCGGTACCAGGCGCACCTCAGCCCACCCTCTGTGGACAAGCTGGATCCTGTTGTGCGCCCGCCATGCCCCTTGACAAGGCACACACAGCCCCAGTCGACCAGGTGTAACCCCAACATAGTCAATCCGCACAGGCGATACAGGGCACGGGATGGCAGTGGAGCATGGTGTGTGAGAGGTCTCCTCGCGCTCCTCCTGGTCATATCACGCAGGCAATAGTACCTCAACGTCTAGCATGGCACAAGTCACATGGAAGTGTAGGGGGGACGCACCACAGCACGAGCAGCACTGACGTCACGGGAGGTGGCTCGCACCATCCCATCCATTGCCCATCATACCAACCACGACACATGCCATTGCGACTAAGTGCAAGCGCGTGCGCCACCACCCCCGAGCCCTCCCCAGAGAGGCCAAAGAGTGAATGTGTGGGCCATCAGCCACAGACGGACGCGGCCTGGCCGCAAGGGCAGCCACAGCCACTGGGTGTCGCAGGTGGCGGATCCGGAAGGCGAAGACTGTGATGCATAGTCCATGCAGGCCGGGTCTCCATTTGGGGCACCACGCAGGTGGACGGCGTCCCGCCACACATCATACCCTGAGACAGCCCACTCGTGCAACTGGACCCACACATACACTCCTTGCCCTCTCTGGTGCGAGCTTGGGGCTGCCTGTGCAAGCGCTAGCCTCGCAGGTGAGCATGCATATTGGGGGGGCGAGGGGAGGACATGAGGGCTGGGGCGAAGATGACTGTATCACTGTCAGTTAGTACAAGGGATGACCCAGATGTGGAAAGGAAGAGACGTGTCCCGTGTGTACTGCAACTAGTCGCCAATTCAACTACCCCCCATGTCCGGAATGTAAGCCCGCACCTAGGCCCGCCCATCCGCCACATCGAACATACCACCAGCACGACAACCTTCCCATTCGAAACACTGACTGGGGGTGGCGACCAGTGAACAATCATGTGTAGCCTACCCACGCGTACATGTGGGCCCTCCATGATCCATGTCACCTGCGGCAAAGACATGACATGCGCAATGAGGGAAGTGAGGAGAGCTGTCCGCCCCACGCGCAGAAGGTGCATCAGCTCCACAGACCCAGCAGCGAGTCCAGCAGGGGTCACATGTGCAGGGGCAGCTGTGCCTGGTGTGAAGGCACATGCATATAGACAGCACATCGACCAATGTGTAGTCTGCCCACATCCACAGTCCATCATCATGCGGACATAGGAATTGAACACAGGGCAACACATCTTAGTTGGTGCACCCACCGTGACCAACAATGCGCAATCATCGACGTACCCGCCCTGTGCATGGCCCCCCACCCAACGGAGGCACATCCAGTGCCACCATCCCACACACACAAGCCTTCCACGGAACATGCTGTGTCCAATGGTCAGTACAGAGTCAGCGCCCATCTGGTGGATCCTGAACAGGAGACACATGCACACACATGCCAGCTCCCACTATGTACGTCTGCCACCTGGCACGTGCAATGTAACCTCTCACCTGTGACGTGTGACTGCAAGCACACAGCCGTCTTGGCATGGGGCTGTCAATGTGGACACCAGTCAATGTTTCGGGAGCTGTGATCCGTACAGTGCTGTACATAGGGTGCAGTGCTGACACCTACTACTGTCTCATATCCCCTCGTGCCACAGGTCCCACTTGTATTGGCCGCTCAGCCCGTGCCCACATCGTCGTCGTCGTGTGCCATACTCATCCAGCCTCGGAAGCAGTTCCATGCTCAGCAGACACTCATGTTGCCGTGGCGTTGCCGCTTGACGAATATGCAGTCAGTCCCCATCAGCACGCCCCGCAAGTCATTGGGGCCTAGATCCCCATGTGCATGCACATGGCAGTGGTATGTCTCACTTGCCATTGCCATTGTTGGGAGACCTGTGTAAGTGTATTGTGGCCGTGCCGTCCCAGCTTGACAGCTGGGCTGTGGCTCATGTGCTTGCTCAGTCATGTCAGTGATGTGTATGCGAAATTGCTATGTGCCGTGTTGCTTTGACATGTGTCCTCTGCCATTTTCCCCAGGCGGAGACCGAACATTGACCGCCCATACCAATTGCTGGCGGACATGGACGATACAGAGGTAATCAGGAAGTTTCGGCTGGACAGGCCAACTCTGCATCGACTGTGTGCCATGTTAGAGCCCCATCTCCGTCCCCGCAGGGTGTATCCGACTGCTGTCACCCCCACGGCTAAGGTGATGGCCGCCATGCATTTCTTCGCCACTGGGTCATTCCAGCACACAGTGGGCAGTGGAGGAGGGATGTCCCAGCCCATGTTCAGCAAGGTGCTGAGGGATGTACTGGCAGCCATGATGCTGTACCGGAACAGGTACATCCGCTTCCCCAGGGCTCGTGAATTGGCGGCAGTGAAGGGTGCATTCTATGCCCTTGGCAGAATCCCACACGTCGTGGGAGCCATTGACTGCACTCATGTTGGCCTTGTTCCACCACAGGCCACTGAGCACCTGTACCGCAACAGGAAGCACACGCACTCCCTGAATGTGCAAGTGGTGTGCCTTGCGGACATGGTGATCACCCACGTGTGTGCCAAGTTTCCAGGCTCGGCCCATGACGCACACATAATGCGCAACAGCATCTTGCCACGACTGATGGCCAATCTGCAACAGGATCGTGGCTGTATTGTCGGTGAGTATGTGGAGTGGTGTAGCGTGCTGGTTGTGCGATGCTGTCCCCTGTCCAGTTGGAATAGCAACGGTTCTCTGTGTCCCTCACACCCAGGTGACTCTGCGTATCCGAATGGGGCATGGCTGCTCAGTCCATTGAGGAATCCTCGCACCCCAGCAGACGATCGATACAATGAGGCACATGGGAGGACCAGACGTGTGGTCGAGCGTACCTTTGGCCTCCTCAAGTCCAGGTTCAGGTGCCTGGACCGCACCGGGGGTGCACTGGCGTACTCCCCACAGAAGGTGTGCCAGATAGTGGTGGCGTGCTGCATGCTGCACAATCTGGCCATTCGGAAGCAGATCCCCCTCATTGTGGATGACGGAGATCAACCAGGGCCCCAGCCCGCAGACCAGGACAGCTCGAGTGAGGTGGACAGCGGAGAGGAGGAAGCTGGGAATGTGCGCCAGCAGCTCATCGCCCGCTACTTCACTTGACGGTGAGTGTCCATGTACGACGGATGATGTGTCTGTATCTATGCAGGTGTGTGTGTGCTGTGTCAGGGTGGCCGTATGTTCACTGCGTGCAGTGTGTCAACGCTCCATGGCCAGGGTAGTATGCCACTGTTGGTGACTGTGGCATTGTGCCCTATTGCTCTGTGCGATGTGTGTACATTGCTTGTAGTTGTTGACATGTACTGTGTGATGGGTGTGTGACACACTCATTGAATGTGCTCCTGTTCTGTCTCCCACCCCTAGGTCCCTACAGGCCCTCCGGATTCCATTGCCATGCCACGCATCAGGTGCCCTTCCGCCCAAGGTGGCCGTTGTATTCCGTACAAATAAAACACAGGGCACAAACAGCAGTTAGTGAAAAAGGTGCATTTATTACGAACTGTGACATGTGATTGTGTGTAAGGTGATGACAAAAGTGGTGCGTGCAGTGACAATGAGCTGTCGGTCATGGCTGCGTGATGATCAGGGTGTACCCACTGGTTCTATGTCCATAGTCCAACACACACATGCCATCCAGCTGGCTGTGTGGAGTGGGATCGTAGAGCAAGTCAATGCAGTGGCTGGTCAAGGAAGGCTGGCGGAAGGCTGGCTGGCTGCCTCACTTGCGACTGGAGCGTGCGAAGTCCTCCCGGGAGATCTGTTTCCTCTTCGGACGGCCCCTTCCACGTTTGGGAGGGGGGTGTGTGGTGGCGACCTGCTGGTGGTGGGTGAGGTGTGCTCACTGGCTGTGGACGCAGGGGAAGTGGACACTGCTGGCCGACCCTGCGCCCTAGCAGGTGGTGGCGGAGGTGGTGTTGCTGGCCTTGCCTGTGACCCCACCGCCACCACCAGCTGGCCCATGAGGTCCACGAGTTGGTCCATACGGGACACGAATTGGCCCATATGGGCGTCCATGGACCTCAGCACCCCCAGCACCTCCCGCGTGTCTGGAAGCAGACCTGACCCATTGTTCTTGGGCCTCCTCATAGGCCCCAAGGACTCTGGCCATTTGAGGCAGGGCATGGCTCCCAGGGGAGGCTGGCGTTTCCCTGACCCTGCTCCTCCTACCAGTCCTGCTGCCACCGGCCTGCCCACTAGCCACATTGCTCACCACGGTCCTCGCTGTGGCTCCCAGGGTGGATCCAGTCGGCCGGGCCACCACCTGCGCTGGGGCTGGTGCCAGCGAAGACGTGGTGGTGGTGGAGGCGGTGGTGGTCGGTGCGGCGATGGTGGCGGTTGCGGCAGTGGTAGTGGCCGCAATGACCGTGGGTGTGGCCGCAACGACAGTGGCAGCAGGGGACTGGGACTGTTCAGCATCCCTGGATGATGGGTTGGTGGGTAGGAGGGTCCTGGGGAGCGGCTGGGCCCTGCCACGCCAGATGGGCCAGCTTGGTGGTCCGTGTCCGAAGAGGTGGACAGATCCTCCAGATCCGTGTGTCCTCGTTGGGGGCTTGTAGGCTGGCTGTGCTGGCTGCTGTCTCCATCCCCAGCGTCCAGCAGTTCGTCACCTGTGGAGAGAATGAGATTTGTTATTGTGTTGCACCTGGCGAAGTATGTATTAGTCGTCTGACATTGGCAGTTCGTGCAATCTCGTACATGGGTTTCCCGGAGGCGAGTGTGTGGCTGTGGCATCTGTAGTTGTGTGTGCTAGGCAATGGGACTGTGTGCTGTGCACATGTGGCATGGGACGGATTGGCCATGCCGATGGGTGTGTTGCTTTGCCCCTACTCATTGTGACTCTGGTGTATGCGGGCTCCTGGCCCATCCTGGGTCTGGTTTGTACTTTGCTTTTGGGGTTCAAATGGAACGCTTAGGAACGCATATGGCAACATGGGGGCCATGCCCCAGATTCGCATTTGGGAGGGGATATGCTTTTGGGGTACATGCTGTGAGCCATGGGTGCCGAACGTGACATGTGTTGTGGCAGCATGACAGTGCATGGTCTGAGGTGTGTGCATGCCTGACATGCCCTGCATATTTGCTGTCTGTTGTGGTTACTGGACATGGCATTGGACGCATCGTTATGAGTGAGTGATAGTTGTGTGCCAGCCAACGTATTGCAGTTGTCCCATCTCCTTGGTGTGCGTGCTGCCCTGTGCCATGTGCATCACTGCAGTGCTCGGGGGGTGTGGCCCATGTTGTGTGTTGTTGCTCACAGTGTGTCGTGCGCTTAATTGACTTCTGGCACATGGTTGGTCATGGGCATGTGTCTTAGCGTGACTGCTGTATGTGTGGCAGCTGTGCGGATGACATGCCTTTCATGTGACTGGGGCTGACGGATGGGATGGATGGTATGTTGTATGTGCATGGTGTGTCTGTGAGTTTGATGGGTTCAGTGGTGTTCGTGTGCATTTCTGTTGTTCCGCTCTGTTGCGTCTAGTGTTGTTTGTCTTACATAGGCGTAGTTGTGGGGTGTGGGGTTGACAGGCAGTGGGGGCTACATGGACAGGACTTCAATGGTGTTTCGGTTGTGTGTGATGAGTTGCACAGTGGCTGCCGTGTGGGACTATATTCAGTGTGGCTTGTGCATGCAGACGTGGCTCCTTGGGTGTTGCTATGTCTGTGATGGGTCATGTGGGGTGTGAGTCTGCTGTTCATGTCCGTGTGCACATTGTTCACTTGTTCGTGACGGTGGGCGGTGCTGCGTGTTCGTCTGCTACGTGACATGTCCCATGTGTTGGTCGTGTTATGGTCCTCATGCCTCCAGTAATCCAGCCCTGTCCAGTTTCCCACCTGCAAGTTGTTCGTGCGTGCACTGTACTGGATGCCACATGGCTCTAAGCGGGGGTGCTCCATGTTGCAGGTCTGTGGGGGTGGGGGGGTGTTGTGGGTCGTGGGGGTGGCTGGACACCCACTGACACCGATTGCTGTGGACCGTGATGTCTGCCTTTCGGCTGTCGTTGTGCACTGCGGTGGCTGACACGTGGCTGTGGGGTGTGGGGGATGCTCCTCCTTGCTGTGCTGTGGGACTGGGGCCTGGTGTGTGTTGTACTTGGGCTGTCCACCGTCCCACCCACTGCACTTTGTGTTCCTGCCACTTACCTGTTACTTGTCGGTTAGTGCAGCTGTGGCGGACACATGGGTGTGGTGGGTGCTCGTTGTGGCGCTTCTGGCATATTTGGGGACCTGTTGGTGGTTACGTGGCTGGCTTAGTGTACACATGTCCCCACGCATCTTACAGTTGTTCGGTTTGGGCTGTGTGTGGTAGTGTCTGTTGCATGTGCGTGTGATGTGTTGTGTATTGTGTGCTGGACATGGGGGTGTTTGTCCCTGGGAGCTGTGGCATGGTAGTTGCGCATGTGAGTACATAGCGGTGTGCTGGTATACATTAGTTTGTACTTACCAGCCTCCACTCCCCCTGCTAATCCGGCGAGGATCTCCGGATGGATTACGACTCGCACCTTCTCCTCCCACGCTTTGAAGGTCTTAAAGAGCGCGGGATTCCCTCCGCCAGTGACGGCAGCCAGCTCTCTGTTTTTGCCCTCCTTCTTCTTGACCAGGCTCTTTACGTCATTCCAACGTTTGTTTATCTCGGTTCTGTTCCTGGGCAGGGTCCCGACTGCATTGACCTGGTCTACGATCCGCGTCCACATTCTGTTTCTGGTGGCTAGTGGTGTGTGCTGGACCATGTTCCCATAGATTTGTGGGTACACCTTGATGATCTCGTCGACCATGACCGTCAGCTCCATGGGCGTGAACTTGGGCATCCTTTGTGGTGCCATGGTGTTTGTGGTGCTGGTGCGGTGTGTGTTGTGTAATGTGCAGGGGGTTTGTGGTGCCGGGTGTGTGGTGGTGGTGGTGGTGGTGGTGGTGGTGTTTGGTGGTGGTGGTGGTGGTGGTGGTGGTAGTGATGTGTGCGTTTCTGTGGTGTGCTGCTGTCCTTGCTGTGTCACTGTGTCCTCTCCTCTCCTCTCTGGTTTGCAATGTAGCAAGGGGTTGTGGTCTGTGGGAGTGCTGCTTTTGTACTCACCTATGTGGGTGTGTCCTCATGGTCTGTTGTTTTCAGGTGTGTTGTGTCTGGGGTTCTGGCCTTTGTATTTTTTGTTTGTCCGGGGGGTGTTTTCGGGATGTGTACTGTGCTTGTGTATTTGTGTGTGCCTTGCTGTGTGGACTTGTTGGCCATGTTGTGTGCTATTGGTTTTGTGTGCGGATGGTTTCTGTGCAGGTACGTGGGCGCCATGGCTTCTGCTGTGTCGATTCTCATCGGCGTTGTTTGCGCTGGCGGGCGGTATATTTGTTGTTTTCCCGCGCTCATGGCGGTGCGATCGTAATTTCACGTGCGGTGTGTCGGCCGTGTGGGCGGGCGGTTTTGTGTTGTCATGCGTGTTTCCGTCCGTGGCGGGCGGTTTGACTCCGACTCCGGACGATGGCGGGCGGTATCTTGTGTGATTTTTCCGCCGATGGCGGTTTTCGGTTTGTGTAATCGTAATGGCGTGGTCGGTGTTCAGACGGTGTGTGCGGGCGGATTTTTGCCGCTTCCATGCCTGGCGGATTTTTTTACGCCGGGTATCGTAATGGGCCCCTTTGTTATTAATTAGTTATTAATTGGTTATTAATTATTAATTATTACTTGGTAAATATGTTAATTGTGTCATTTTTTTAGGAGCGGGTTGTGGGTTTATAGGGGAGTAGGGTGGGAAGTAATTTAATTATAATTAGTCAATTAATAATTGTATTAATTAATATTTATGTATTTACTATTTTACTTTGTTAATTGTGTTAAATAATTTATTATTAATGAATTATTAATTGGCTTTTAATAATTAATAATTATTTGTTAAATATGTAAATTGTGTCATTTTTTTAGGAGCGGGTTGTGGATTTATAGGGGAGTAGTGTGGGAAGTAATTAAAATTTAATATATTTTTTAATATTTTTTATATAATATTTAGTTATTGCTATTTTATAGTCTTAATAGTGTGAATTAATTTATTACTAATGGTTTTTAATTTGATTGTGCATTGTTATTAGTTAATTAATTAATTGTTAAGCAATTATGTTAATTGTGTCATGTTTTTACAATATTGGTGGTGTCATTTATAGGGGGATTTGGTGGGAGGTAAATTATTTTTTATTATTTAAGTATTTATCAATTCATGTTTATTATTTTGCTGGAGTGGGAATAGTAAATTATTCCACTCCGCTATCCAACACTTTCCCTATGTTGCAATTGTTGGAGTGGGAATAGTAATTTTATCCCCTACGCTATCCAACACTTTCCCTACTGTTGCACTCCGTGGAGTGGGAATAGTAAATTATTACCCTCCGCTATCCAACACTTTCCCTACTGTTGCACTTGCTGGAGTGGGAATATTAAATTATTCCCCTCCGCTATCCAACACTTTCCCTACTGTTGCACTTGCTGGAGTGAGAATAGTAAATTATTCCCCTCCGCTATCCAACACTTTCCCTACTGTTGCACTCCCTGGAGTGGGAATAGTAATTGTATCCCCTCCGCTATCCAACACTTTCCCTACTCTTGCACTCCTTGGAGTGGGAATAGTAATTTTATCCCCTCCGCTATCCAACACTTTCCCTACTGTTGCACTTGTTGGAGTGGGAATAGTAAATTATTCCCCGCCGCTATCCAACACTTTCCCTACTGTTGCACTCTCTGGAGTGGGAATAGTAATTTTATCCCCTCCGCTATCCAACACTTTCCCTACTCTTGCACTCCCTGGAGTGGGAATAGTAATTTTATCACCTCCGCTATCCAACACTTTCCCTACTGTTGCACTTGCTGGAATGGGAATATTAAATTATTCCCCTCCGCTATCCAACACTTTCCTATTGTTGCAATTGCTGTACTGGGAATAGTAATTTTATCCCCTCCGCTATCCAACACTTTCCCTACTGTTGCACTCGCTGCAGTGGGAATAGTAATTTTATCCCCTCCGCTATCCAACACTTTCCCTACTGTTGCACTTGTTGGAGTGGGAATAGTAAATTATTCCCCTCCGCTATCCAACACTTTCCCTACTGTTGCACTCTCTGGAGTGGGATTAGTAATTTTATCCCCTCCGCTATCCAACACTTTCCCTACTGTTGCACTTGCTGGAATGGGAATATTAAATTATTCCCCTCCCCTATCCAACACTTTCCTATTGTTGCAATTGCTGGAGTGGGAATAGTAATTTTATCCCCTCCGCTATCCAACACTTTCCCTACTGTTGCACTAGCTGGAGTGGGAATAGTAATTTTATCCCCTCCGCTATCCAACACTTTCCCTACTGTTGCACTCCGTGGAGTGGGAATAGTAAATGTTTCCCCTCCGCTAGCCAACACTTTCCCTACTGTTGCACTTGCTGGAGTGGGAATAGTAAAGTATTCCCCTCCGCTATCCAACACTTTCATACTGTTGCACTCCCTGGAGTGGGAATAGTATATTATTCCCCTCCGCTATCCAACACTTTCCCTACTGTTGCATTTGTTGGAGTGGGAGTACTAAATTATTCCCCTCTTCTATCCAACACTTTCCTACTGTTGCATTTGCTGGAGTGGGAATAGTAATTTTATCCCCTCCGCTATCCAACACTTTCCCTACTGTTGCACTCGCTGGAGTGGGAATAGTAATTTGATCCCCTCCGCTATCCAACACTTTCCCTACTTTTGCATTCCCTGGAGTGGGAATAGTAATTTTATCCTCTACTGCTATCCAACATTTTCCCTACTGTTTTAGTTAATGTAGTGTAAAATGTTGTTTTAAAAATAAAATAATTATTTTAATATTTTAATTTATTATATATATATATATTTTATTTTTATATTTATGTTACAGGTATATGTATATATATATATTTATATGTATTTATAATTTTTATTATGTTTCTAACATTTTATAATTTAATAACATAATTATTTATCAATATTATTAAGTAAATATATATATATAATAATTTTTATATATGTATGTTTAATTGTTTTTTATATTACATTTATTATTTTATAATTTGTAACATTTTTTAATAATTCCAACTATGTTTTTATTAATTATATTTATTATTTAATTTATTTTATATTATTTTTAAGACATTTAAAAAAAACGATATTTTGAACAACGATATTTTAAATAACTGATATTTTGGTTTCAATATTTTTGTACTTACCTTTGTAGAGATAGGATGTCGATATTCTTGACATCGATATTCTGTACACGATATTTGTGTACCTCGATATTCCTGTCGTCGATATTCTGTCAGTGATCCAGCATAATATGTCATGCCAAAATCATTTATTACAGGCATTATTCCCAATTAGCTATAGACATGGGTCTGTTCAGTGGAGCCAAATGAAGCCTATTAATCAGTAAGATATCCAAAGCCTAATGGATGATTCAAATTCTGAGTTGAAAACAAATTATCCGTGAAAACAAACTTCATTTCTGAAAACGTCAAGAAAATTCCATAGTCTTGTCTCAAAATTTCAAAAAAAGAAAAGCCACCTATTTTTTTCCTAAATATGAGAGGAGTTTGATGATGTCAGTTCTTGTGGGAATACTTCTTTTGATTATGAGAATTCCTGATAAAGTCAGGACAATGATTATGCAAGGCCTTTTGTATCATATACCATATTTTAAACTACAAGTTCTGAGGTATACAGTTGCTGAAGCAAAGGCTTTAAGTAAGGGCTATGCAGGTGTCCAATAAACACATTTGCTGCTGTGTTGTTTGATGAATTTAAGCAGTTGCAACAGATGTGTTGGAAAATACAGATAGAAAACATTTGCACAGTCCAAGCAAAATCCAAAACTCTTTCTGCAGTGTGCTCACAGTCTAAATAAGAGTAAAGGAAGATGGTGGGGAAAAACAATGGACTATATTGCAGCCCAGAGTTACTGCATGGAACGAAGATTAATTCAAGCAATCCCCCTGTCACTTATATTTTTCTAAATGTGACACCCTAAGTGTGAAGGGAAGGCCCAGATTTGAGTCCTATGTTCACTGTGCCATGGGACTCAAGTGGTGCATTACTTGAGAGGTCCAAATAGGCTAAAGCCAGTCTTGGGTTGCTTGTATTCCCAATTGGAAGAGACCCGGCATGGCATTTCGATCAGTTGTATTTATATTAGAGCAGGAACAAGACCAATTTGCGTTTGACTGGTTCCTTTCAGAGGTAACATAAAAGGAAAAGAAAAATGGACTGTATTGTGAACCAGCAGAATTCCACCCCTAAAGTAATGCAATTGGCTTATTCTTGTGTGGATGAGTGACATCCCTCCCTAAACCCCTCTCTGACCCTCCATAAACCCTCTTAATCCTCCCTAATCCCATTTACTTTATCAGTAAGTCTTCCCCTTTTCCCACCCACTCCCCTCTGTCCCTCTAACAATTACTATTAAAATCTATACTTACACATTTGTAGCAGAGAACTCTGCAAACATAAGTATAGGCATAACCTCCATTTTGCGGTATGTTTTTTAGTACGTTTCATAGCACTACAAAATGTACTACAAAGTACAGTTTGAGAAAAAGGCCTGTAGTTTGCTTTCTTGACTATTTCGTATATGACTAGAAGCAAGGGATTTACACAAAGCCCATTTAAACACTGAAAATAAAAGCAACAAACTAGCATTGCATAAACTAAATTACCCAAATCTTTTTCGCTAGCTAAAATCAGGCTCTTTCGTGCTTGGCAGTCACAGTTTCAGAGGGCTTTTCAGAATTCATATATAAAAATGCGTAGGTGATACATTTTTAATGACTGCAGTGTTATTCCATGAACCAAAGAATTGGCTAGAACATCAAGTGTTTCCTGCAGAGATTGTCCTTCCCCACAGCTGAGGGTGGGAACCTACTCCCTAAGAACATTTTGGAAAATTCTAAAAGAGGTCAAGCTGTGAATGTTAGCACACAATTTTCGGACTAAATTAGCAGCAGCCATAGATTTTCAGGCAGTTTGTCAATTATTCAAATGGTGTGCCAGACAAGCCTAATTCGACTTTAGGGCATTGCATGGGGACATTTCCACACCACAAGAAACTATCATAAAAACTGGCATGAAAAATAAGACTTTTTTATTCCAGCTTTCTTAAAATGTGGCTATAAAATTGTAGGTTCTACCTGAAATATCAAATGATATGAGAACCCAGTTACACAATTCCTTTTATAATATTTCAAGATATGTATTACATCTATCTTCAATTTGTTTTTCCACCTGTTTTCCTTCCTTTTTCAAACACATTTTTCAATCTTCAATTATGACTTACAATCTGGATGAAAATTCAAAAGTTACACACATTTCAATCTCTCAACTAATAGACAGTTGGACTATACCTCAAGTCAGACACACCTCATAGGCCTAGGCATTGGAGCTACAGCTCAGGTTATAGGATCCTTACAGGGTACACTGATCGTACAGGCTTTGATCAAGCATCAGTACCAATGATAATGTCTTAAAAAGCTTTATTGATATACATGATGGATGGCTTCCCCATGAAATTTGAAATAACAACTATAAAAGCAAGTGCTCTCTGGCACTGCACAAACGGTATTAAAAAGTATTGCCTATATTGTATCCATTATTGCTGAAATATAGGCTTTATCTATGTTATGAAATTCAACAGTTGTGTGCCTGAGTATCAGTTTAACATTCTTTTGAAAACATATATTGTTCCCAAATGTCAGAATGCAGTTTATTCTCTCAATAGCTGTTTTGCATATGCAGTACGTTGATGTGTTTGGCCTCCAGTCAGCAGCTTGTGATTACCTCCAATCATTCACATGTACTATACTCTATATGGGCAGAATCTGACTCACATGCCTATGTATCACATTGGCAACCCAGGGTTGACCATCATTTGCTTTTGAAATAAACAAATAGTGCATGGTTCATGGCTTGAATTAATTTCAGTCACTAGTAACATTTTGCGTGTTATACCACCTGTGACAGTAAACAGCCAAATGTAATATTCAGATCATTCTTGGACCTGTAGGATATAGAACTGAATGAACTGCCAGGCCACATCCCCTATTGATGGAATCAGACCCAACCCAAGACTGGCTTTGGCCTATTTGGGCCTTACCAGTAGGGTGCAGTTTGAGTCTCATGGCACAGTGAGCACGGGACCCATGTCTGGACATGATCATCACACTTCAAGTGTTATACTGTGAAAAAATAGCGGGTGATTGCTTGAATTAATCTCAGCACTTCCAATTACTCTGGGCCGCGATACAGTTCATGTTTTTTTTGCCCATTTTCTTTCCTACTATCTTTAGACTGTAAGAAAACTACATGTCAGAGCTTTAGATCGTGCCCGGACTGCACAAAAGTCTTTTGATTTGATCTTCCAAAGTATTTTCTACAAAAGCTCCTGCACATTCAAAAAACTGCCTCTACCCCCTTTTACTTTGGGGTACAGTCTGGATGAAGGAGGAGTTAAAGTTAAATAGGCTAATTATCTGTGACTGTTTGAGTCTGGATAACAGGCAACATATTCCATGGCTGTATTATATCATGTCCAATTTTAAAGATCTGGGGTGACCAGAGCTCTTTTTTGATCATGGTCACATCATTAAAGAAGATCTTGCTTGGCTGAAGTAAGCTTTTTCTCTCTGGGTGACAACAGAGCGTGAGGTCTCTGCTTTAACCAAGGAGTCAATGTGCCAGTATATTATGGTGAAGACAATAAGTGGTATTGAACCCTACCTTCATATGGAGATGTCTAACTACCATTGCCGGCTCTTGACTTACTTTAGACTAGGTATTTTT
Source organism: Calotriton arnoldi (assembly GCA_963921515.1). Lineage (NCBI taxonomy): Eukaryota > Metazoa > Chordata > Amphibia > Caudata > Salamandridae > Calotriton > Calotriton arnoldi. The sequence goes on along the minus strand of CAWUFW010028575.1, from coordinate 3,986 downwards.
TATCAGCTGATGTTTGCAAATTGGGAATTGGTATAAAAAGTTTGATTTACCTGTTTGTATGTGTGATAACACCTCAGTTTGTAACACTGCATTTTGCTCTTATTTGCCCCAGAACTAATTCTGTTCACTTTAAATTTATAATGCCTCTTATTTCGTCTGTGAATTTTAGACAGGTTAGACCCGCATTTCTATACTTGCAGCTTTTACCTTCACATAAAATCTGTTTTTATGTGACATGGTTTTTAGCAGGAGTTCGGAGCTCGAGACATTAATACCCATGTTAGCTTGAGGTATCTTTTCTCGCATATGTATTACTATTCTATGAAACGCATTTTCAAGAGTATATTATGTTAAGGTGCTATCTCCCTCTGGGTTATCTTTGATTTAGTTTTTTTTGGTTGCTTATAAATTGTTTATGATCTGCACACTTTTATGATTTTTATTTAAAAAATCGAATAATGTTTATATGATGATGATGATGAAAAGCATGTTTGGTTTTTGGGCTTTCGCATGGCACTTACTCCAAGCCTTTGCTACAGTCATGAAATTGGCTTCCTACTCCTCAGTATGTTCGGTTGGAAATCTGTTGTATGATCCACAAGGCCTTTCATAATCATTTTCCCGACTTTCTAAGCAATCATCTTCAAAAACGTACTCCCATAAGAACCTTCACTTTTTCTTCAAACTATCTCATTGTTAAGAAACATACTTTTGGGAAACTTTGCAGCAAGCCTATAAAATTCTCTTCTTGGCATTTTCTAATATGAGTTTTCTTCCCTATTATTTCATACAAAGAAATTACGGCAGCCAACAGAACGCATTGTAATTTGTAACATTAGATTCCCAGGTTCTGAGGGACACAGGGCAACCCCATTGTTTTTTTGGCAATTTGGAAGTGAGTCATGACTTTCCTCAGTAGCAATCTGTCTGTCTGGAGAATAAATGTGGCCATACTGAGTGCCTACAGTTCACTCATGTAATGAGCTGACAAAGACAGTATGTGGCATTTGTTTGGGTGGAGGAACCTTCTGTACTGCTGAGACAAGAGGTCCTCCTGAAGTGGAGGCCTGATCGGAGGACATGCCCAGGATGGTGTGGGTATCAAACTCTCTTGGCCCAAGTCAGAGCCTCCAGGCTGACTTGGACCTGTTCATTCTTGATAATCTTCAGACCACGGGGCAGGGGAGGTAGTGTCAGAATGGTGTAGAGAAGTCCCTTGTTCCATTCCAGCTGAAATATGTCTCCTAACGAGTATTCTTGCGGATTCTGCAATGTGTAAAATACTAGAAACTTTTCATTCTCAACAGAGGTGTAAAGATTTAGGGCCTGATTTAATTCTTAGCAGAAGGGTTACTCCATCACAACTGTGCTGGATATCTGTTCACCGAAATATAAATCCTATTATATCCTATGGGATTTATATTTAGTCGGACTGGATATCCATCACCCTTGTGATGGAGTATTCCACCTGCTAAGATCTTAATTAGGCCCTTAGTCAGGGTTGCTCCTTCTGGTGGTAGACACCCTGTGCCTTCATAGTATGATCTGCCAGACAACGTCCACTTAGCTGGAGTCTCTCTCATTCATGGACACTGCCAGGTTGATGGCAAACGGGATAATGCCCTAGTAACAGAGCCCCCTAATGCGAGAAGGGGGGTTAATGCTGTTAAAGTTCATGTCATTCGGCCAGGTTTTTACTATTACTTGCTTATCGCTCTTGGCAAATAAAAGTAATTCTACCATGGTAGGGTTGAGCTTCTTTTAGTTTCTTGATATTCATATCTGGATGAGGTGGAGGCAGAGTTTGAGGCATTGGATGTCAGCGGCAGAGGAAACTTTCAAGTAGAGCAAAGTATCATATGCATATTAGGGACTTTTGTGTTTTGATGCTTTTTTCTTTGAGTCGCGTCCGCAAGGGGGTCCATGTAGAGGGTGAAGATGACAGGGGTCAGTATAACACTGTTAGGGACTCCATAGGTGAAAGGGAAGTGCCCATGTGAGTAAAATGGAACTTGGTTGGAAAGGTTGGAGGAAAATCTGTGAAGCACTTTGCCAGAGCATGAGTGTTGGTTAGTTGACTGTGGTCCAGCAACATCAGGAGGCAAGGGACATCTGCATCTGTGTTCATGAGGTCATTATGTAAGATGTTTAAGATAGTGGTCTGTATGCTGCTGCATGATCTGATGCCTGACTGGTAGTTGATGAGGTCATCATGGTCTACAGTAGATTGCTTTTAAGAGAGGGAGAATCTGGGCCATCATAAAAGCTTCTGGAAAAATGCCTTGAGCAAGGGAGGCAATGATATTGGTAAGCAGGGGGGAGAGAGCTTCCCCAGAGAGAGCTTTGATGTAGAGTGAGGGAAAGACATCATCTTCACAGGAAGAAGCTTTGAGGAAGTTGAGTATGTTGGCAAGACCTGCAAGAGCTAGAGCTTCAAAGGATGGCTATTGTGGGATTTTATGAGAAAGGGGAGGTGTAAGAGAAGAGTGTGCATGGTTCACATTTTTGCATATCTGTGCTCACATTACCATCGTATTTGTCAAAGCTTCTTTGTTCTTCTCATTGAGGTGCCCTGAATGCAAAGAGTCTACCCAGACATGGGTCTGTTTCTCTCTGCACAATAGGTTTCAAGCTGCAGATCATTGATGATGGCCAATAGGTTCAAAACAGCTTGTCTTCCTATTAAGAAGAGACAGGGTTTAGGAGTTCTGTCCAAATGGTTCCTATTCAAGCCGGAGTAATGTTGGTTTGAAAATGGTTGGTCCCTGTTGATAATGGCATATTGGGTAAAAATGCAATGAATTAAAATCCAGCCCAGAGTAATTAAGATTTTAAGTCAAATATTCCCTTTTCACATTACTTGGTTTGTAGTGGTCGTTGTGGGTGTCCCTACCTTATCTTGCTGGCAGTTATTGTTTCTGTTGTTGTTCACCATGTTGTGGCAGCTATACATGCTCTTGTAGTCTCTGTTGTGGTAGTAGATGTTGTTGATGCCATTGTCTATGACCATAGTGGCACCTGTAGTCTTTGCTGTGGTTTTGGCTGTGGTCAATTGTTTTGTCCCAGTCACAGTGATAGCTGCAGCCACTACTGGGGTACCTGCTGCAGTTACCACTGTGGTATAAACTGTTACCACTTTTGTGATCCTTTCTGTGTTTTTTGCTATTGTTGCAGCTGGTGATGTGTTTGTGGTTGTGGGTGTGAATCCAGCTGTTTATACTTTACCCCAACCTTTTTTAGAAGCTGGATTGCCTTGAACCCAGCTCCGCAGTGGCATTTCATCACGGGCATCGGGGAGACACCCCCTTATTTCCCCCCACAAATAGTTTCTTGCTGTTCTCAATAGTTTAAAAAATGCTTTTAAATAGATAAATGTTCAATAAGGGCAGCGTTAAAAGTTACTCACCCGAAGTCACACTCTCTTCCTTAACCAGATGTTTTGATGCACAGCCATCTCGGTCAAGCATGCATCACTCATTATTTCCAAGTCTTACACGCTCACAGCTTAAAGGATTGTGAAATCATCGTCTTGGCAAAGTCATTGCCTTGTATTCTAAGTTCCACTACTGATGACATGGGGGCAAAGTTACCTCAGATCCCTTCAGGCTGATGCCCGTTAGCACCCAGGGGCTTCATGTCAATCAGGGACTGGAGCCAATACACACCACTCTTTCAAAACTTGTCACTGGGTGGAGTAGGGTTTAGACGTTTGACTGACCTCACCCTAACCCCACTGCACCATGTAACAAATTGTGAAAGGGTGAGGATACACTGTTGAGGGTTTCAGTACTCAGCTTCCAGCACTGCACAGCACTTAGAGTGTGTAGACACTTCAGTGTGGAGCTCAGCATGGCAGCTGCACTTTATATTCATCATCATCATCATCATCTTTATTCAGGCAAAATATATTAGACCATAAAGCACATAAAGCATAAATACACATATATAATACATAAAACAGTACATTATCAATCTCATTTCATTAT
>CAWUFW010028574.1:0-21322 GCA_963921515.1 Calotriton arnoldi | reverse complement strand
TTCAATTTTCCGAGTCCGTGCCCCTGACCACAGTATCCTATTGAACAAACTAGATTGCTAACATTCTACATTTGTTACAAAAGTGTGGCATGCCTGATTTCATCTTGATGTAATCAAAGCTGTAATATCTAAAGCATTTCCTTTAGAAATTATAGAAATGAGAGATGCTTATAACAATGGATGGTGGGGGTTGGAAGCAGTGGGCCTGGACTGGCATTGTGCTGCCTCCACCTCGCTTGCTGCTCCTGCCTCCCCTCCTCCGCTTTGCCATCCATTGTCCAGAGTCCATGCCCCTGCTCCTCTACATTACAGCCCTGTGTGGCCGTTGTTCTGCCACTGGCCTTCCCCGCCTTCTCGAGACAGTTTGCTTGCTGCCCCATCCACTTCCTCTCTATCCTCTGTTGTCTGAATCCACAATGCACTAGCCTCTCCTCCTCCTCCTGCCATGTATGGTCCTGATGAGCTGCCACTGCTCACCATTTAGCATGTGATGGTTCCCCAGTCCACCCACCTGCACTCCATTGCCCACCTCTATGCCCCATCATTGACCTCCTGCTTAGCCTCCTCTGTGCTTAGCTTGCTGCCCCCTACTCTTCTTCCCCTGCCCTCCAATGTCTGTGTGTTACATGCACCTGCTCCGCTCCTTTTGCCCACCATGTTCCATGGACCTGCCCCTCCTATCTACTCTGAGTGTTCTGCTGAGCTGCCACTCCCCTCCCACCTGCCCAGCACTGCCAGATGACTGCAACCTCATCCCCCTGCCACCCTCCCCACCCTGCCATGTCCACGTCCCATGCCCCTATCTCCTTCCCTCTGTCCTCCATGGTCCATTTTACTGCGCACACCATTCTGCCCTCCCTGGAATCTGTTGTGCTGCAACTGCTCCTCTCCTGCCTGCCCGCGCGAAAGTTTGTGTTGTAGAGGCCCCTTCCCCTGAACTCTCTTGTCTGTGCCCAGCTCCTACCCCCTCCCTTCTATCCTCCGCAGTCATTTGTGCATGCCTCTGCCCCTCCTTCTTGCCCATCATTGCCATTGTGCTGCCACTAACCCTCCCAGCTCAGCCATGCATGGTCTTCTGTGCTGCCGTGAGCCCCTCCAAACCTTCCCTGTGTGGTCAGCTTGCTGCCCCTGACCCCCTCCCACCTTCCCTTCATAGTCTGTGTGTGTATGCCATTATAGTCTCACTGTTGCCCTCCACCATGGTGTGTTGTGCTTCTAGTGCCCATCCTGCCTGACCTCCATGGTCAGCTTGCATGCTCCTGCCGCTCCCCTTGCTAGGCCCCTAATTCCCTCCCTCCTGGCTTGTCCGTTCCCTTGTAATGCCCCCTCTGGATCCCTCCCTCCTGCCCTTTATGATCCGTTATGCTGCAGCTTTCTCTCCTGTCTGTCCATTATGGGTCCAGCTTGCTGCCATTGCCTCTTCCCTCATGTTGTCCATATGCATGAGTATGGTCCCCCCTCCCCTATTGCTTGCATGGATTGTTGTGCTGCACTGCCCGTCCCGCATGCCCTGTGTGGTGGTGCATTGTGCTGCTGCAAACCCTGATGCCTGCCCTGTAAGGTCAGTTTGGTGCACCACGTCCATGTCCCTCCTGTCCTCTGTTATCCGAGTCCATGTCCCTACCCCAATTCCTCCTTCCTTCCATGATCCAATGTACCATACTTGCTAACATTTTGAACTTGGTAGAGGGGATTTTGAAAAAACTGGGGAATTGATTTTCCCCATTGACTTACACATTGAAAAAAGAGGAGATTGTAGACAGAGACAGAAAAATAAAACCCATTTGGGCTTAAAAACATTGGGCGCTTCCTGGCTGAATCGGGTCTGTTGGCATGCTATTGTTGTACTACCACTGCCTCTTCCTTCTCGCCCACAAAGGCTGGTCTATCACATTGCCACAGCCTCTCTTGCCTGTCCTGCATTGTAGTTGCTTTGTTGCCCCTGCCCCCATTTCCACCTGCCCTCCATAGTCTGTTGCACTGCCACTGCCCTTCCTGCCTGCTTTGTGTGGTCAAATTGCTGCCTCTGCACCCTCCTACCTGCCTCTCAATCTTTCCGATGTCCGTGCCCCTGACCTCTGCCTCTCAACAGTATCCTAATGAAACAACTAAATTGCTATGACATTCTACATGACATTACAAAATGTGGCACGCCTGATGCTCGTCTTGATGTAATCAAAACTGAAATATCTGAAGCATTTCCTTTAGAAGTTATAGAAAATGAGAGGGTCTTATTTGCATCGAAATTATGGTTAGTGCTCTAAAGAAACTAAGATGAGGACATATTTTCTGAGTTCTCAAATAGCCACCATGCACTTTTAAATTATTTGTTATCTTTATGTTGCTTTATCCAGTTGACCACTTGATTAAATGTTGCACTTAGGGAGAGAATGTGGTGTTACTTCCAGAGCTGCAGACTTTGCAGCTGAGGGAACCAGGCTGGAGTTTCTGCTTCTCAGCTCGACATTCTGTGATTCTGGTCAAATCACTCAGGGGCCGATTCCGATCTCGGTCGGAGGCGCACCAATAATTAGCCTCCGGTCGGGAAAAGCCATGCGAAAGCCTGTTTCCCGACCGATCCGTACAGTACACCGAACGAGCAAGTACGATGCGCACAACAGCAAAAATCCGGCCGAGCCGTACTCACCCAAACCAGGTCCTGTTCTCCGACCGAGGCGAATCCGGAAACGCCGAATCGAGTCGACGGAAGGGAAAATGCAGCCCCGTCCGGCCGGACAAGTACGATGCGCTTCCGTACGCTCCGAACCCGCCGCTACGCACGGCACGTCAAGCATCCGGGAGAGGCGCACATAAGCTCGCGATTCGCGCCACAACACGATCCACGGCTCCCGAGACGAACACGGCACCGACGAGGACGACGCGAAGCGCACGAGGACGAGGCGAAGCGACGAGGACGACGCTAAGCAACGGAAGGACGAACGACACGAACCAACCCATGAATCCCTTCGTCCCGATCATACCAATATTCTACATTTACTACCGGAACAGGCACGGACGCGTACGGCGAGAAGGTAAGCCAGACACCAACCACAAAACACATACAACACGTACACGACACATCACACACACACACGGGGATGCTGAATATACTTACACCAGCAACAGCAGCACCATAGGGGCGGGATGCCCATCACCAATGCCACATATGCACACAGGGCAGCCTGGAATGCGCACCACCATCACCCCACCCAGGGGGGCTGGGATGCCTACCACTACTACCACCCTTAGCCAGGGGGGCTGGATGCCTACCACTACTAGCACCCTCACCCAGGGGGGCTGGATGCCTACCACCACTACCACCCTCACCCAGGGGGGCAGGATGCCTACCACTACTACCACCCTCACCCAGGGGGGCTGGATGCCTACCACTACTACGCACCCTCACCCAGGGGGGCTGGATGCCTACCACTACTACCACCCTTAGCCAGGGGGCTGGATGCCTACCACTACTAGCACCCTCACCCAGGGGGCTGGATGCTCACCACCACTACCACCCTCACCCAGGGGGGCAGGATGCCTACCACTACTACCACCCTCACCCAGGGGGCTGGATGCCTACCACTACTACCACCCTCACGCCAGGGGGGCTGGATGCCTACCACTACTACCACCCTCACCCAGGGGGGCTGGATGCCTACCACCACTACCACCCTCACCCAGGGGCTGGATGCTCACCACTACCACCCCACCCAGGGGGGGCTGGATGCCTACCACCACTACCACCCTCACCCAGGGGGGGCAGGATGCCCACCACTACTACCACCCTCACCCAGGGGGGGCTGGATGCCTACCACTACTACCACCCTCACCCAGGGGGGGCTGGATGCCTACCACTACTACCACCCTTAGCCAGGGGGGCAGGATGCCCACCACTACTACCACCCTCAGCCAGGGGGGGCTGGATGCCTACCACTACTACCACCCTCACCCAGGGGGGGCTGGATGCCTACCACCACTACCACCCTCACCCAGGGGGGGCAGGATGCCTACCACTACTACCACCCTTAGCCAGGGGGGGCTGGATGCCTACCACTACTACCACCCTTAGCCAGGGGGGGCTGGATGCCTACCACTACTACCACCCTTAGCCAGGGGGGGCTGGATGCCTACCACTACTACCACCCTCACCCAGGGGGGGGCTGGATGCCTACCACCACTACCACCCTCACCCAGGGGGGGCAGGATGCCTCACCACTACTACCACCCTCACCCAGGGGGGCTGGATGCCCACCACTACTACCACCCTCAGCCAGGGGGGCTGGATGCCTACCACTACTACCACCCTTAGCCAGGGGGGCTGGATGCCTACCACTACTACCACCCTCACCCAGGGGGGCTGGATGCCTACCACCACTACCACCCTCACCCAGGGGGGGCAGGATGCCTACCACTACTACCACCCTTAGCCAGGGGGGGCTGGATGCCTACCACTACTACCACCCTCACCCAGGGGGGGCTGGATGCCTACCACTACTACCACCCTTAGCCAGGGGGGGCTGGATGCCTACCACTACTAGCACCCTCACCCAGGGGGGCTGGATGCCTCACCACCACTACCACCCTCACCCAGGGGGGCAGGATGCCTACCACTACTACCACCCTCAGCCAGGGGGGCTGGATGCCTACCACTACTACCACCCTCAGCCAGGGGGGCTGGATGCCTACCACTACTACCACCCTTAGCCAGGGGGGCTGGATGCCTACCACTACTACCACCCTCACCCAGGGGGGCTGGATGCCTACCACTACTACCACCCTCACCCAGGGGGGCTGGATGCCTACCACTACTACCACCCTCACCCAGGGGGGCTGGATGCCTACCACTACTACCACCCTTAGCCAGGGGGGCTGGATGCCTACCACTACTACCACCCTCACCCAGGGGGGCTGGATGCCTACCACTACTACCACCCTTACCCAGGGGGGCTGGATGCCTACCACTACTACCACCCTCACCCAGGGGGGCTGGATGCCTACCACTACTACCACCCTCACCCAGGGGGGCTGGATGCCTACCACTACTACCACCCTCACCCAGGGGGGCTGGATGCCTACCACTACTACCACCCTCAGCCAGGGGGGCTGGATGCCTACCACTACTACCACCCTCACCCAGGGGGGCTGGATGCCTACCACCACTACCACCCTCACCCAGGGGGGCAGGATGCCTACCACTACTACCACCCTCACCCAGGGGGGCTGGATGCCTACCACTACTACCACCCTTAGCCAGGGGGGCTGGATGCCTACCACTACTACCACCCTTAGCCAGGGGGGCTGGATGCCTACCACTACTACCACCCTCACCCAGGGGGGCTGGATGCCTACCACTACTACCACCCTCACCCAGGGGGGCTGGATGCCTACCACTACTACCACCCTCACCCAGGGGGGCTGGATGCCTACCACTACTACCACCCTTAGCCAGGGGGGCTGGATGCCTACCACTACTACCACCCTCACCCAGGGGGGCTGGATGCCTACCACTACTACCACCCTTAGCCAGGGGGGCTGGATGCCTACCACTACTACCACCCTCACCCAGGGGGGCTGGATGCCTACCACCACTACCACCCTCACCCAGGGGGGCTGGATGCCTACCACTACTACCACCCTCACCCAGGGGGGCTGGATGCCTACCACTACTACCACCCTTAGCCAGGGGGGCTGGATGCCTACCACTACTACCACCCTTAGCCAGGGGGCTGGATGCCTACCACTACTACCACCCTCACCCAGGGGGGCTGGATGCCTACCACTACTACCACCCTCACCCAGGGGGGCTGGATGCCTACCACTACTACCACCCTCACCCAGGGGGGCTGGATGCCTACCACTACTACCACCCTTAGCCAGGGGGGCTGGATGCCTACCACTACTACCACCCTCACCCAGGGGGGCTGGATGCCTACCACTACTACCACCCTCACCCAGGGGGGCTGGATGCCTACCACCACTACCACCCTCACCCAGGGGGGCTGGATGCCTACCACCACTACCACCCTCACCCAGGGGGGCTGGATGCCTACCACTACTACCACCCCCACTCATAGGATGGACAATGCATGACACAACCAGCACACCACAACCTAGGGAATGCAAGATAAAGACATCCCCCCACCACCATGACAAGCGTGTGTAGGCTGTGTCAAATGCCTACAACACCGAACATGACTTTGAACATACAATGTGACCCCCTAGCACATGTGCCACACATATATGTGTGTGGCACCCACAATGCAAGCAGCCCATGACCATTGTGGCAATGGGGCCTAAACCCCCATCATCACAGTGACCAAAAGGTAAGTGTGGGGTCCATAGCTGAAGCACATTTTGACCATTGTGGCAATGGGGTCTAAACCCCCATCATCACAGTGACCAAAAGGCAAGTGTGGGGTCCATAGCTGAAGCACATTTTGACCATTGTGGCAATGGGGTCTAAACTCCCATCATCACAGTGACCAAAAGGCAAGTGTGGGGTCCATAGCTGAAGCACATTTTGACCATTGTGGCAATGGGGTCTAAACCCCCATCATCACAGTGACCAAAAGGCAAGTGTGGGGTCCATAGCTGAAGCACATTTTGACCATTGTGGCAATGGGGTCTAAACCCCCATCATCACAGTGACCAAAAGGCAAGTGTGGGGTCCATAGCTGAAGCACATTTTGACCATTGTGGCAATGGGGTCTAAACCCCCATCATCACAGTGACCAAAAGGTAAGTGTTGACAAAGAAAGAGCTGCAACTGCCAAACTGCATGGATCATTCCTGGTCACAGAACCAAAAACTCATCTGTGGCAAAGTAGTGTATGTGTCCCATTGCAACATAAATTGGGTGAGCCAAATACTGCAGTGCAAATGAGACATTCCTTTGGCCATGTGCAGACAAACAACACCCATGGGGGCTGACACCGTCAACATTCATCAATGACACAATGACAGAAGTGACCATCAGAATGCAGAACCACATATTTGCACCAATGGGCACACAAATGCAGATATCCTGTGGAGACAGCAGATGTGAGGTGAACAGATACCATACCATGGCAGCAATGGGACACACAAACCATGATCACTGTGCTGACCGATGACCTAGGAGTCCCAGGGACAGCAGGGGAAACACACCAAACAACATACAGCCAATGGCACACCCAAGATATGCCAATGCAGTGGTGCAGATGCACAAACACAAACAGGCAGACCAACACTGTCATCATACACAGCAGGTGAGGGGGGGTGCCAGTGTCCCCAGGTAACCACACAACACATGAGGAGAGCTGAATACCAATCATACAGATGTGCATACACTGCCACACTAAGGTAACTCATGGATCCAAATCCCCTATGTGGGCAAGCAGGCATTGTCAGATGAGAGGGAGCACAAAACACACATGTCACACAGGAACGTAGGAACAACAACTGACACAGCAAGACACAGACACACCACAGCACCACCCCCAGGGCCCCCACAATGTGGTGACCCTTGGCTGCATAAAAATCCCACTCTGATGACAAAGCTGAATGTGGTTCACACTGTGAACCACAGTCATGTGTCCTGAGCAACAAACTACCATCACACCGACACAAGCACAAATCAATCAGCATGGCCAGTAAGCCAAGGCCAACATGGAGGCAGGGGTCTAGCTGGGCAACAACTCCCATCTGCACACACTCAAGACCACACCCCTCGACCTCCAACAATGTGCAGCAGTGAAGTACACATGCACTGGTGACATTGCACATGCACCCATGACTATTCCAGGGTGGTGGGTGGGAACCAAGGTGCAGAAACACATCACACATGGCCACTCAACAAGACTCCTGAATGTCTGACACACTGCACACTACGCTGTACATGGACATGACGGCGATACCACACCAACCAATGGGATCCCAGCCACAGTCACACACCAATGAAGAAGCCAAGGTCACCCACAAAGAACACACATAGACAACAACCAACATCGCAGCCCGGACCCTGAGGAGTGCCAGCAGTCACACACACAACGTGTCACAATAACTTAAAGATAACACGAACTGAAAATCACATGACAGGGGCAAACAACAAGTGCCAAGGGGAAACCTGACTGTGACCCATCTGCGTCTGCACACAAACTCAGCCCTGACAGCAAACACACCTATGGGTGACACCCTGATGACCAGTAATGTGCCATGCACCCACATCACAGAGAACACAGGGAGAAGACTTTGGGGGAACATAGCTCAAGTCAGCAAGCATCACAAACAGGTACAACACTAGGGATCACAGCATGCGCAGATAAATGGAAGTGAACACACAGACATGCACATACAACACACACCTTGGGCGCAGGCAATGTCACACGTGTACACACTGCCATGAGGGGACTCCACTCCTGTGTGAGGAAAGCTGTGCCATATGTTGCCTCAGTAGGGCCCCATCATGTCAGCTGAGCACTTGGTCACACAATCAACAATTAGCACCAAATGAGGGCTCCCGTCACATCAGCCTGGTCATGGATGTGCCAACGGAATCATCAGCACAGATCCAACACACTTGTATAGCAATGTTGCACTGACTACACGGATGAGTCCTTCCCCATTGATGCCCAAACCTGCATGTCCAGTGGAGATGGCAACACGGTCAGGGAAGTAGACAAATCCAACAATGGCAGGCACAACAGATGTGCAGGGGTGGAAGCCACAGATATGAAATTGCTAATGTAAGTAGGAAATCCCATTGCCAAATACTGAACACATGACACCCTCAGATGCTGCTATGGATGACATGGATACACCACATGATAGGACACATTCCCCCTGGACCACATGGGTTCCTGCACAGTAACACTTCATAATCATGAGACCAGATATCACCATCACTGCAGCAAGGGCATGGTTAGCAGCACCAACAACATGTACATCTGAAGCATGAGCACTAGAGAAAAGAAAGTTGCTTTATTCAGCATATGTGTTGAATGAAAACGACGTCCAGAAAAAAAGAGCAAAGGCCAATGGCCAGTCCATTGTCAAAGTTCAAACAGGGTGACACTGGCAGATGTCACCCTACGCATGCCTGCACAAAACCAGGGACAATCCACTAGGAGGGGCAACCGGGGGGCAGGCCAGGCACCGCAGGGACAGGATCAGGGCTCACCAGGGGGAGTCAGGGAAGGGGTGGTGGGTGCTGGAGAGACACTGACAACTGCAGTGGAGGTGTCTGACATGGTGTGTGCCGGCACAACTGGGGGGCATGACTCAGATGTCGTGGGTGCCGGCACAACTGCAGTGGACCCTGCAGATGGAGTGGACAGGTCCGCCACTGCAGTGCCCAAGTCAGACAGGGCGGTAGTGGACTCCACTGCAGTGCCTACCTCCAGGGGAGGAGAATGGGGAACAGGCAAGGTGGGTTGGACAGAGGGGGAGGACACCCTCACCACATCAGTGGCACAGACAAGCGCAGCGGGGGTGTGGTGCTGGGAGAGCAAGTGGCAGGGGGAGAAGGCCGGAGCCTCTTGGGGATGGTATATCTGTGGGTGGGGGAACCTGGGGCAGGGTGTGGTGGGGGCACCTGTGGAGTGGGGGCCTGAGGGATGGAGGAAGGAGACCTGGTGCTTGAGCTGCAGGGCGGTGGCGGGGTCTTGCTCTTAGGACTCCGGGGGACTTGCGGGTGGGGGCCTCAGTCCGTCTGCGCCTGGGGGAGGGTGTCCGGGGGCGAGGGGCACTCTGCTCCGTGTGGGTGTGCTTCCTCTTCCCCCGGGATGCTGGAGCAGCTTCATCGGTGGGGAAGAGGCCGAGGTCACAGAGGAAGAGCTGCTGTGACTTTGGGGTTGCAGGTGAGGCAAGGGAGGGTGCTTTGGAGGGAGAGGGAACTGAGGACTGCGCAGTGCATGTGGATGCGTGTGTGTGTTCCAGGGCCCCATCCCCTGTGAGTCTGGCTTCAGTCCCCTGAATGTGCGTGCGTGTGCGTTTTGTCATTGGCGTGTGTGTCAGTGTGCTGGATGTGTGTGTGCTGGTGTGTGCCTGTGCCGGTGTGTGTGTGCTTGGGATGGGTAAGGTGCTGGGGAGTGTGGATGGAGCAGAGGCAGGAGGGGTGAGGGACCGTTTGAGGAGGGACACTGCTGCCGTCAGGGAGGAGTCCATGGACCTATTGCCCCTCTGTAGGTCAGACATGCCCGATGAGATGCCCTCCATGAACGACACCAGCTGAGTCAACAGCGCGGTGTGCGCATGGAGGACACTCAGCATGGCTGTCTGGCCTACATGGAGCTGGCGAAGGAGGTACACAGACTCCTCACTCAGGGCAGCAGGGGACACAGGGGCAGGGGGTGCGGTGCCTGGCCCAAAGGAGACACGCTCCCGGACATGGGAGCCTCCACGGACCTGGGGAATGGGAGCCGATGGGAGGGCGGTGGTGGTGCTGGTGGTGGCGGGGACAGCAACACTAGCTGGGGTGTGGTGGCTGCTGACACCCGCCTCCACAAGGGAGTCATCCTCCGAGTTGCTCTGGTCCTCAGCTGAGGTGGATGCTGCTGAGGACTCCTCGGTGTGGCTCCCCTCGCCCTCCGTGCCACTGGGTCCCTCCGACCACTCCTCGGCTGCTGACCCAGTCTGGCTCTCTGGCTCCTCCTGGTCCGTGGAGCTGTCCCCTTCCGTGGCCGTGGATGTATCTGCAAACAATGGGGAAACAGACAGACATCAGTCACCTGCACAAAACGCACACACCACTGTGAGCACAGCACATCACAGAGCAAGCCCTGGCATCATTAGTTGTACATTGCTAAAAGTACCCTAACTGAACAGGAGAAGCCAATTGTCAGTCTGATGCCAAGCATGGCACTCACATCCCACATGGCCTTGCACCCATCTGTCTGGTGTCTGTTGGATTGCAACACCCCAGTGTGGACACATGCACCAAGTACACAGTAGTTGGACAGTGCAGAGGACACGGTGTGGACACATCACAGCTCTTGCCACTGAGTCAGTACAGGTTTCCGGATGAAAGGGATGCCCAGAGTCAAATAGGAAATGCATGTGATGCATACCAGCGACAGACACCATGATGCACCCATGTCCTGATAGCCAGCGCCACTATGGTGTGCATGTAGCACATGTCACTCCCCTGCAGGCTCACCAATCAGTAGACACATGCCATGGCGGAGGCATGACTGCAAAGTCATACATCACTGTCTCAGTGATGTATGACTTTGCAGCCAGACAACAACACTCTGCACTGTGTCACAATAGTAGGTCATGGGGAATGCAAGTCCTGGAGCTGCACAAGTGCACATGTACATCCCCCCACAACACATCCTCTCAACCCTCATCTGTCCAGGTCATACCTATTGGACATATGGGAGACCTGTGACACTACCCTCTGAACCTGAGCCCCTCACACTCTGCTGTGAATGGGGAACAGCTGCCTGAACTTCACATTCACATGCCCCAGTCTGCATGGGCAGCTGATCAGACACCTATGTGACACACAAGTATCGTCTCCTATGGTCACATCTCCAGTGGCATGCTGAGCCCCTACCAAGAAACTCCACAGCAGTCCTGGCGACTAATCCACAGCACACTGACACAGAGGCAGACACCTGAGGGGTCAAATCACTGCGCACAATGTGTCAGCTGATACACGGGAGTGGGAGTACAGAGTGTATTGTATGGCCTGGAGTAGGCATGACTGTCCAGCCCCACATGAATGAGGGATGAGCCCTGGACTGTAGGCAGCTGGCTAAGTATGTGTGACACACGTCATATACATACTCCTGGGGCCCAAACATTGTTCCCACCCGCAGCATGGGTGTGTGCCAGATACCCCAGCCACATGTGGTGGATCAGCTCAGCAATTGGACCACAGTTCAAAGTAACACGCTGAATACATGTCAGAATACAGGCATTGTGTAAGCAATGGACCCACCCATGATGCCCACCACAGAGTCAGGGAAACAGATGCTGTCTCCCACCTTGAGTCAAGCAAACTGCAAGGACACAGTCCTAAGTGACAGAATTCCCTGCATGTAAGGGCCACACCTGGGTATCAGATGAGGAGTGGGCAGTGCACAATAGAGGGACATGGCTCCTGGACAACATGACTGCTGTACTGTGGCAGTTTAACCAGGCCCGAGGAGGGCACATAGCATGTTAGACAGAGTTCACAGTGCAGTCTTTGACTCACCCCTCCTTGCTGCTCTCTGGCCTTCAGCTGCCCATCCAGGTCTGGAAAGACCACCGCCAGGATCCTGAGCATGTGGGGGGTCAGGGTCCGTGTTCCGCCCCTCCTGCGAGGAGGCGACAGCTTCAGCTGGACCCGTGCAATCCTCCGGGTCCAGCCCCGAAGGTCCTGCCACCTCTTTTGGCAGTTGCGGATCCGGCGCTTGTAGACCCCCACGGACCGGACAGCCCGGACGATGTCCTTCCAGATCTCCTGCTTCCGATGGGCAGAAGCCTGTCAGGATGACAAAGTGATAATGCCATTACTACACATGCAACATATCCGTGCATGACACAGTTGCATATACATGTCGCAATCACAGGGGCACATGGTGTACACAGGCAGTGCACGGCTGCCCATGGACAGTTTTCCAGAAGTCACTACATGGTATCATTGCATGGGGAGTAAAACCCTGTTCAGAAGCACTGTCACTGCACCATACCTGTCCAGTGCAAGTCACTACACACTATGGGGGGTGACAACTACTCAGTGAGCCTGCTAGCCAGTGGCGTGCAGACTCTCAGCCTTGCTAGTCAGACAAAATGCACATTCAGAAAGGCAGTGCACAGGACACTCACCTGCTCCCCTGGTGTCCCATACAGCTTGCTGTACTGTGGAAGTAGGCTGTCCAGCAGGGCCTGGTTCTCTTCAAGGCTGAAGGCTGGGGCTCTCTCCACAGTACGTGCCATTGCAGGGTCCAGAGGGGCAGAGACAGCAGCAGTGCAGTGGCAGATGTCGTCCTGGAGCATGTAGTGCAGGCAAGTGGGCTCTCAGGGGAACAGCCAGCAATATATATGTGCTGGAGAGGCAGATACTGTCCCTTGTGTCCAAAGTGATAGGTCCAAGTCGTTTGCATCTTCTGAATCTGGCCAATCCATGGAATAGCAGCACCAAAACACGCCCACAGCATCCTTCAAATCTTCAACTTCATGACATACATGATTTTGCAACATTGTTGTGGGTGACCAACTGATTTTCCAGCAACCGACTCGTTCGAAATTCGAAAACGCGTCCGTTGCCAGGCAAGCCCATTGTCAATGGGTGCGCACCGATCGGTCCATTGCAGTTCAACGCGCACAGGGGTACAACGCGTACCCGCACACATTGAAAGCAATGGGCCGGCCGGAGGCACCGATCGGTCCATTGCAGTTCAACGCGCACAGGGGTACAACGCGTACCCGCACACATTGAAAGCAATGGGCCGGCCGGAGGCACCGATCGGTCCATTGCAGTTCAACGCGCACAGGGGTACAACGCGTACCCCCACACATTGAAAGCAATGGGCCGGCCGGAGGCACCGATCGGTCCATTGCAGTACAACGCATCACTGTACATGTGACTGGCATATGTCAGCATGCCTGTCTCAGATGGACATATGCCAGCCACAGATAGCTCCCAGGGAGTGAGGGGCACACCTACATCACGACAGCCTGTCCAAACCTTATC
The DNA here is from genome assembly GCA_963921515.1 of Calotriton arnoldi. Lineage (NCBI taxonomy): Eukaryota > Metazoa > Chordata > Amphibia > Caudata > Salamandridae > Calotriton > Calotriton arnoldi. The sequence goes on along the minus strand of CAWUFW010028574.1, from coordinate 7,659 downwards.
ATAAGGCATGTAAGGCTGCATTTCCTATTGTGTGTATGTTGGTGTACATGTTGTCCTGTGGGTGTCACCTGTGGGCAGCCACCCCCAGGCTGTGCACGTGTTCATGGGGACAGGATCCTGGGTGTTACGTGTACGTGACCACTGTGATGTGCAACTGTTCATATCTGTGCATGTGCCATGGTCACATTTCACAGTGGTGTTTGTGTATGTCATGTCACATACCCCGTGAGTCCCATGTGGGACGGTATGTTTGAGCCAGGGTGTCCCAGTGGCACAATAGTGATGGACCTCCACAGTCTTTGTGCATGTAGTGTTTACAATGTCTCTGATTTCATGTGCACAATGGGAGACAGTCTCCACATCCACGTTGTGTGTGCATGGACTCTGATGTTGTGCGTGTGTGTCACAGACGTCCATGTCTGTCCTGCCGTGGCAAGTGGGGCCACTACCTGTGGGGGTCATGTTTGTTTTGCTGTGGTGTACACATGATACTCCATGTGATGCCAGTGTCCATGTGGCATTACAGGGTCCCTGGGAATGTACCTGTCGTTGAGCTGTGGTGCCTGGGGCACATCTGTCCTCACATGTCACTGTGGGGGGTGATTGTGACACGGCAGCAGGAGATGGGAACTGTGACACGGCATCATGATATCCAATGGGCCAACCTGGGACAAATTGATGCCACCTGTAGGACCGTGTTGACAGATGTTGGCCATGTATGTACCATACATGTCCTTCCGGTACTGCACACTTCATGTAGTTGTGCCTCATAATGATGTATGTTGGGATCTTGAGTGTGTTCAATGCCGCATATGTGGGGTGACTGACAATCTTGCTTACTTCTCCTCTGCACTGCAGGGCTCCTGCTGTCCATCGGCCATTCCCAGACCTGGCAACGATGGTGGAACGGGACAGCATCCGACGGTACCGCTTCACCAGGCAGCTGATTGAGGATTTGGCAGTGCAGTTGGCCCCACATTTGCAGCCTGGCCGGCCGTATCCTACAGCGCTGACCCCCAAGGTGAAGGTGATGGCAGCCCTACACTTCTTTGCCACTGGTACCTTCCAACATACTGTGGCGACTGCTGGTGGGATGTCACAGACCATGTTCAGCCGTGTGCTCCGCGATGTTTTGGCGGCAATGTTGCTCTTCCTAAACCGGTACATCTATTTCCCTAGACTGCGACGACTCACTGACGTGAAGAGTGACTTTTATGCCCTGGGGAGGATGCCGCATGTAATTGGCTCCATTGATGGGACACATGTGGCTTTGGTACCACCACAGGCCCAGGAGCAGGCCTACAGGAACCGCAAGCACTACCACTCGGTCAATGCACTGGTGGTGTGTCTTGCAGACATGACCATCACACACGTGTGTGCCCGTTTCCCTGGTTCAGCACACGATGCCTTTGTGATGAGGAGTAGTCGCATCCCCAGGATGATGGCACAGATGCAGAACCAGCGTGCCTGGCTTGTCGGTGTGTACTGACTTTGTGCCATTGTGTGTGATCTGATCTGTAGTATTCCGCCCACTTTTCCAAGTCAGCTAATGTGCACTTGTCTGTCCGTAGGTGACTCGGGATACCCCAACATGCCGTGGTTGCTGACACCCCTCAGGAACCCTGTGACACCTGCCCAGATGCGCTACAATGAGGCACATGGTCGGACCAGGAGAGTGATTGAGCGGACCTTTGGTCTCCTGAAGAGCCGCTTCCGCTGCCTGGACAAGACCGGAGGGTCCCTCCCATATGCCCCTGCGAAAGTGTGCAAGATTATCATCGTCTGCTGCATGCTCCACAACCTGGCAGTGCGGAAGGAGTTGCCTCTCATCCAGGATGACAATGACCAACATCCGCCACCTGTGGAGGATCCTGGCCTGGACCACGATGCCAGTGACGATGATGATGATGATGATGGTGATGGTGATGTCCGCACACAGCTCATCACCAACTTCTTTAGCTGAATGTGAGTATCCTGAGGTGTCATGTCAATGATGTGAGTTGGCATGATGTGTGGGTGGTGCTCTGGTGCTGTTGGAGTGTGTCCATGGGCTACTTGACTGGATGTGTGTTGCGATGTGTGGTGACAGGTGGGCTGTACTCCCCAACAGTGTTGACATGCTAACTTGGTTCTGGGTGGGTATCTTGTAACATGTATTGTGCATGAGTTTTGCTGTTCTGTCCTGTACTCCATTGCTTTTGACTGTGTGTCATTTCTGTCCTTCACAGGGTACTTTCAGATTCGTTTGGTCAACTGTGTCCACCGACGACGTGATTGCACATCCAGGCTGGTAGCTGTTGTGTCCCTACAGGTGATGTGCGCCACACCCATGGACTTCCTTCCGTCTACAGTTGTTGACTGTGTGCCCGCTACCAGGTGGGGTTACCTTGCATCTGTAGTGGTTACGGCATGTTGCAACTGTGTAATAAACCTGTGCTTCACTTTGTGATGTGCGTTGTCTGTGGTCACACATTTGACTGCCATTTGCTTACTGCACCTGTGGGCTACTTGACTACAACTGGGAATGGGTGTGGTGTCTGTGCATTGCACCGTCTTCCCTGGCAACATCAGTGTAGGCAATGAGTCAGATGGCCTAGGTGTGTATGTGTCGTGTAGCCCTGGTGGTGTGTCTCCCTCATGTGTGTCACGTTGCCTGTACTCACATGCCTGTGTTGTCCTTGCTGTTGCAGTTCGCATACACAGTGTAATTTTGCAGTTCATCATCCCCATAACAGCACCCACGTTGGAATCACGACAGAGGCAAGTATGGTGTATTAGTGTGTTTATTGTGATACATTTGTGTTAATAGTGCATAGGATGGGTTGTGCTGTACATGAATCTTGCAATCCCAAGTTCCTAGGTGAATTGAAAGTCCGGGTAGACAGGATCCCCAGTATCGGGGCCACAGTTGTCTGACACATTGGTCCAACTTGTACTCCCCATGCAATGTGTGGGAGTAGTGTTGCCGTCAACAGGGTGAACAGTCTGTGCACAAAGGCGAACATCCAGAACAGGTTCAGGCTTCCTGGGAGTTGCGCTTGGCCATCGGCCTCTCACTTTTCCCTCCTCGGACGACCCCTCTTCTTGGGGGGGGCCCTCAAGTGCAGGCTGCTGCGGTGCAGGGGACTCTCCGCCAGAGTCCTCCTCCCTCCCTGTGGCAGTTGCAGTTTGTTCGGCACCAGATGTTGTTGGCACACAGGGAGGTGTGGACTGGTTGCTGTTCATCTGGCGGAGGCATTGTAAAATGTCCCTGTGCACCGCCGTCATCTCATGCAGTGCATCCCACTTGGACTCCACGCGGGACATGTGTGAGTCCACACGGGACATGTGTGACTCCACGTGGGACATGTGGGAGTCCAAGCGGGCATGATGGGCAGCCTGCTGCTGTTTAATGTCTCTGAGGAGCCCCACTACCTGGCTGAGCTCTCCGGTGCTGGACTGGTACGCATCAGCTATGCGTACCAGTTGTGGGTCGTCATGCACACCAGCAACGTCTGCAAGCAGCGACCTCTGTCTCCCACCCCTCCCACCACCCCTGCTGACATGTGCAGTGTGTGCAGTGGCACGCACAGATAACCCTGGTCCACCTTGGGGGTTGGTGGTGGTGGTGGTGTCCATGGCCCCAGGTTGGTCCAGGGTCACTGTGCTGGTGTTGCTCCTTATTCTGTCCATGTCGGCAGGGATGGTATTCGTGGTGACAGTCGTTGTAGGGGTGGGTGCAGGGGGTGCAGCTGGTGGTCCTGCTGGTGCTGCAGCTGGTGGTCCTGCTGGTGCTGCATGTTGACTTGCACCGGATGTGCCAGGTTGTTCTTCATCGTCCGAGGAGGACAGAGGCTGTACGACGCCAGTGAGCTCGGCATCCTCTTGAGCCTGGGACTGGGACTCCTCAGCGTCTGCTGCTGTGTCCCCATCATCACCTGTTTTTGGGAGACACAAACAATGTATGTCATGTTTCTGCAGGCATCAATGGTTGACACACATGACAGTTGTGACTGTGCCTCTGGGTGCGGGCCTGTACATTGCATTGTCCTAAGTCGTCACAGTCAGGGGTTGATATTGGTGTGGCACATTGTCCTGCATTATTTGGGCATTTCTATGTATTTTCTGGGGTGTGAACATGGTCTGCATTGCTTGTGTTTGGTTGACAGCCGGACCTCCTTCCCACCCACCCAGCCAGTCAGTTATCCCACCATGGAACGTGCTTGCATTGCAGGGAGTGTAAGTTGTCTCTCAGGATGTCAGTCAGTGGTGTCCTGCTGTTTGTTGGTGCACAGTTGGCAGCAGGGCCTTGTGCTCCCCACAGCAGTAGCCAGTGTCAGCCATCTTGTGAGTCCTTCTCCACTCCCTGTGATGTGAGCATGGTTCAGGGTGGTGTTGATGGGCCAGTTGTGAGGCTGAGCAATGTCTGTGACTACGACTCCCATCATGCTATTGCCTCCACCCCCCTTCCCAGCATGCCCATGCTTCCTTCCTTTTGACTCTGCTTCCCTGTGGGGTGGGCTGGCTGTGCTGACAGGATGGCTGGGAGTGTTGTCCTGGCAGTTGTTTGGCTAAGAGTCCCAAGAGTGTCCCTGTGCTTCACACAACATAACCCAGGGTGGTGGTGCTTGTGGGATCTTGTGTTAGGATGGAGGGCATTGCATTCTACCAGGTGGGTACTGTGGAGTTTGTGTTGGGGGGTGTGAGGGGAGGTGCTGGTGACTATAGTCAGTGCTGCAAGTCCCCCTTCCCACCCAGCCAGCCAGATATCCCACCATGGAACGTGCTTGCATTGCAGGGAGTGTAAGTTGTCTCTCAGGATGTCAGTCAGTGGTGTCCTGCTGTTTGTTGGTGCACAGTTGGCAGCAGGGCCTTGTGCTCCCCACAGCAGTAGCCAGTGTCAGCCATCTTGTGAGTCCTTCTCCACTCCCTGTGATGTGAGCATGGTTCAGGGTGGTGTTGATGGGCCAGTTGTGAGGCTGAGCAATGTCTGTGACTACGACTCCCATCATGCTATTGCCTCCACCCCCCTTCCCAGCATGCCCATGCTTCCTTCCTTTTGACTCTGCTTCCCTGTGGGGTGGGCTGGCTGTGCTGACATGATGGCTGGGAGTGTTGTCCTGGCAGTTGTTTGGCTAAGAGTCCCAAGAGTGTCCCTGTGCTTCACACAACATAACCCAGGGTGGTGGTGCTTTGTGGGATCTTGTGTTAGGATGGAGGGCATTGCATTCTACCAGGTGGGTACTGTGGAGTTTGTGTTGGGGGGTGTGAGGGGAGGTGCTGGTGACTATAGTCAGTGCTGCAAGTCCCCCTTCCCACCCAGCCAGCCAGATATCCCACCATGGAACGTGCTTGCATTGCAGGGAGTGTAAGTTGTCTCTCAGGATGTCAGTCAGTGGTGTCCTGCTGTTTGTTGGTGCACAGTTGGCAGCAGGGCCTTGTGCTCCCCACAGCAGTAGCCAGTGTCAGCCATCTTGTGAGTCCTTCTCCACTCCCTGTGATGTGAGCATGGTTCAGGGTGGTGTTGATGGGCCAGTTGTGAGGCTGAGCAATGTCTGTGACTACGACTCCCATCATGCTATTGCCTCCACCCCCTTCCCAGCATGCCCATGCTTCCTTCCTTTTGACTCTGCTTCCCTGTGGGGTGGGCTGGCTGTGCTGACAGGATGGCTGGGAGTGTTGTCCTGGCAGTTGTTTGGCTAAGAGTCCCAAGAGTGTCCCTGTGCTTCACACAACATAACCCAGGGTGGTGGTGCTTTGTGGGATCTTGTGTTAGGATGGGGGCATTGCATTCTACCAGGTGGGTACTGTGGAGTTTGTGTTGGGGTGTGTGTGAGGGGAGGTGCTTGTGACTATGGTTAGTGCTGCAAGTCCTCCTTCCCACCCAGCCAGCCAGTCAGTTATCCCACCATGGAACTGTGCTTGCATTGCAGGGAGTGTAAGTTGTCTCTCAGGATGTCAGTCAGTGGTGTCCTGCTGTTTGTTGGTGCACAGTTGCCAGCAGGGCCTTGTGCTCCCCACAGCAGTAGCCAGTGTCAGCCATCTTGTGAGTCCTTCTCCACTCCCTGTGATGTGCGCATGGTTCATGGTGGTGTTGATGGGACAGTTGTGGGGGGGGCAATATGTGTGACTGCGACTCCCATGATGCTATTGGCTACACAGACTTGGCCAGCATACACAGAATTCCTTCCTTTGAGTGGTCTTCACTGTGTGTTGGTGTTGTTGTGGTGGCTACATGTCTGGATGTGTTTGTTAGTTCTATTTGTGCCACTGCCTAGCTGTAGTTGTAGTTGTGTTTGTACATGTGATGGCACGGTTGGATGTAACTTTTTTGATGGCATGTGTTGTGTTTATCTGACTGACATACACATTTTGGGATGATTCTGTTCTGGTTGCTGTGTAATTGCTATGAGTGCATGGTTTGACTCTCCCCTTGACAGTGATGTGTGTGTGTTTTGTGTCAGAATATTGTGTACATTTGTTGTGTACTCACCAGGCTCTGGGATGTTCTCTAGTCCATATACGCTCACTGGCGGAAGGATGGCCCGCACCTTCTCCTCCCAGGGCCGGAGGTATACTGGCTTGGCAGGAGGGCCACTGCCGGTGTATTGGCTGTATGATGTAGTCTTTCTTCAGCATGCTCCCGTACCCTCCTGCGCACGTCATACCACCTGTTCTGGATGTCGGTCTTTGTGCGCAGACATGGTGATTGTGCGTTCACCCTGTTGATGATCCTCTCCCACATCTTGGTTTTCTGCGACATGGGGGTCTGTTGGACCAGTGTGCCAAACAGCTGTGGCTCTACCCTGAGGATCTCGTCTACCAGGACTTCCAATTCACAATCTAGGAACTTGTGATTCTTCTTGGGGGGCATGGTGATGGGTGGTGATGGTGAGTGATGTGTGTGTTGGTGTGCAGGTGAGGGTGTGTGAGTGTGTGTTTTGCTGGGTGTATGTGAGGTAGGTATTTGTTGGTGTGCTGATGGTGTGTGGCTTGTGTGAGGGATGAGCTGTGGGTGTGTGGTTGCTTTCTCTTGGGTGCTGGCAGTGGAATGGCATTTGCAAAGGCTCATGGTAGTGATTTGTGTCCTTTATATAGGTGGAGTTGTGGGTGTGTCTTTGTTCTCTGTCCCCACCCCCCCCCAGTATTTATTGGCTTGGTAATTGCTTGTTTGGCCTTTTTTGTGGTGATTTTTCCTTTGTGCTGTTTGTGTATGTTGGAAACGTTCTTGTGACCGAGTCGGACCCTGCATTGGTCTCGTACGGTGTTCTCCGTTTCGTTCACGCTGTGTTTGTGCAGTTTTCTATGCTGCGTACGCGTCGGTCGCGGTGTATTGTGTTGCTTCGGCTCGGTTTTGTATGCGTGTCGGTCGTACGGCTTGTCCTCCGTCCGACTCGCTCGTGGTTTTCGCGCCTTGCATCGTACTTGGCGGTTTGGAGTTAGCGTGTACGTTTCGGTCGGATTTGTTCCGGGTGCGTGTCGGTCGGTTGGATTCGCGTTTTTTTCCGGCCGGATTGCTGTTTTCCGTGCGGCTCGGTCGGTCGACTTGGTTTCCTTACGTGTCGGTCGGATTTTTCGCGCCTTGCATCGTACTTGGCGTGTCGGGCGCCACGGGTACGTGTCGGTCGGTATTTTTTCCGGATCCGAGTCGGTCGGTGCTTTTTCCGGCCCGAATCGGAA
>CAWUFW010028573.1:0-21332 GCA_963921515.1 Calotriton arnoldi | reverse complement strand
GTAAATCGTGACAAAAGGGGGTGATGGACGGAACGCTGGAGCCAATCAAACACTCACCCCCAGTCAACTGATCTGGGTTTAATCCATCATCATTCTTCCTGAAGCCCACTCCACCACCCCAGCTCAGACATGGCCACATGCAAACCGGGGTCTGACCCTGTGCTCTCATGGGAACAGTCCAGCCCGAATCAAGTCGGCCAAGGCTGCCTCCCTGGACCGGGAAACAAGCATCCTGGGACCGGTCTCTGGGCTCACAGCCGCCATCAGCCAGGGCTTATCATCTTGAATCCAGTGGCAAAGCTGAGCAAGGGACCCCCCCCTTTGTATCGCTTTGGTGCGCGGTAAATGGCGTTTTCTCCCCACAGCCAGCATTGCGGGAGGTGCATCCGCCAGTCATCGTAATGTGACCTCTTTGTTTACAAATATTGCTAGCAATTATACAAAACAATATTATTACACAAAATTAATATATGAACTAAACACATTAAGATAATTGAAAAAATTATATTATTTTCAACAATATTACTGAAAAAACGATATGAATAACAACAATATTCATAACAATGGATATTACTTACCTGAAAAAAACAATATTCTTTGCAATATTTTTGCAATCTACGATATTTTTGTATCACAATATATTTTTCCGAGTATTTTTGTCTCCCAATATTTGCAACTCTGTATTTTCTCCAAATACTGCTTATCTCATGCAGCTTTTGGAAGAATGACAGACTAAGGGGCCGATTATGACATGCCTGTCGGAGTTGCCTCCCACTGACACCATCGCGGAAACCAGTGAAACCGACTGTCCTCCGGTCGGGCGGTCCCAACCGCAAACATGCACGTGCGGTCGTGATACACTCACATTTCCCTATGGGGAGCTTGGTGCCACAGCCAGAAACTTCTCTGACATAAGCACAGGTTTTATCAAACAGCAAACGAAAATTCTGACTCTCCTTGTCAACAGTACCTACTGTGCATTATTTTCCTTGGTAAGTTGTTTTGCTCCAGTTTCAACACAAACTTCGCCTTCTGTCTTGACTTCATAATACTTTTCTTTGAGAATACAGCGCAATCCCTATTAATGCAATTTGTTCCTATAATATGGCTCTTTTAACGTTGTTGTTAAGAATAATATTGATAGTCACCTACATGCATTGTATTAATAAATCAATAGGTCTCTTCTCCCACTTGACTGCATTTTTCAATGTTTCCTCAAGTGAATTAAAATCAAAACGCACAACCAATTTACAGCAACAAATATAATAAACTACTCCTCTAACAACTAAAAGTGTGTTTTATTAATCTAATCTGACCCAATAGTATTCACAGATTAAGGCAAAAACCCATGAGGGTGTCCTGGAGCTAAAAGAAATGCTGCGGAGAACGCCGCAGAGGACAGAAGATGTCTCAGAGAAAATGACAAGTCTTAAGAGCTTTCGTCGGTGAAGGCTATCATCCCTATCATACTTCTACCTCACAATACTTCCTTCTCTACTACCATACCTGCTTCTAACTTACCATACATCACTGACCTACCACATCACCTACCCCCATTCCTTCATACAATGCCTGCAAAACTCTACCGACGCAAGGGGCTTCCATTACGATGGCGGAGGGACCGCCACCGACATGCTGTCGGTGGCTGTCTCCTCGGCCATCGTAACAGGGATCTCCGTCCGCTCATATTACAATGGCTTTCGGGACGGGGTGGCGGCTCGTGGAAACACTAACCGGCCACGGTCCCAACAGGCGGTCTTTATCCGACCACCTGTCGGACCTCCTGTAGTCCCCGAATGGCGAGAGGTGCCCAAGCCAGGCACCGCGCACAGGGATTACAGTATCCCTTTTCTCGCCGGTCATTCTGCGGCGGCCAAATCCGCAGCAAAACGGCAGGTGGAACGGATTTGGGGGCCCGGGCGAGTGGCCCCCTAACTCCCCGGGCCAGGGACATAGGACCTGGGCGGCACCACGCGGTGCTCCCTCACATATCCCCACTACCCATGCGACAGGCACCGCATGGTGCCTGCCATGTATTGCAAGGGATATGTGTGGTGCTGTTTGTCTTGCGGCAGCTGCTGCAGCAGCGCAGCACCCGCCGCAACACAAAACATGGGCAATGCAAATCCGCCATGATGGCATCCCACCCTGCTCTTGCGGGGACCGGGCCGCCTTGTAGGCGGGCGGGACCCTAACAGAGCACTTGGATGGGCGGACGGACTTTCAAGCCTGTCCGCCATCCTAATGACGATCTCCAGTGAGGGGCCCTCGAACAAAATGAGGCCTCATTTTTGTCTCGAGGGACGCCACGCGATTAAAACACCCAGCGCCTCCGCGCTCAAAACTAGGGAGGCTTACCACAGCCTCTTGAAGTCATATTTAAAACTCCAAGACCTCTCACTTGGAATCGCTTATGTTCCAGCAAATCTACGTCAAATATCCGAAACAGGAGTAACACTTACTTGCGAATATTGCCATATTAGACTTTAGATAGATTATTATGAGAAGACATCTTATGTAAGTGGATCCTTTCTGAAAAATCGATCTACTCTTAGGCGGCTGATATGGTACATTATTCGTCCCTCAATATCCGACATACATGGTAACGGGTGATCCCTGTGTCCATGGGAGCGTTACCTAATATTTGAACTGTCGCTTGGATTTTTGAAGCTCTTGACGCAGTTACTAACGCAACGAAACACGTGCCGGCTGTTTCCATTCAAGACAACGTAGTAAAGGCTATATGAACAGGGACCTCTGGGAAATTATAAATAGAAAATAATACCTGTAACTGCTGGGATTATTTTTACTGTGCTGCAAAAATAATATGAGATCACCACAATTAGTAATGAAATAATATCAGTAAATTAAAAAACATTTTTTACTGCTCACAAATTGACCTAAGCTGGATTATTTGCCTGTGAAATTGACATATAGATTTCTACAAAGACAGATTACACTATTCAACTGTAGTGTTTGATAAATTAGAAGAGTGCCTAGGTAAATTTGTGTTATTTGAACTAGCATAGGAGTCCGTTGGTACTCTATGGGGTCAGCATCCGTGGTAGCGGGATGTTTTATATTACCTGAGTGGCACCAACACTTATAGATGAATAAGAAATAATTTTAGAAAAATACTGCTTTGTAACTGAGGTGCTACCCTGGTATTCCACCGCTACCTTTTTCAGAAAAGCACTTGTGTCCAACCCATAAGGGAACCACTAACAGTCCACGGTACTGCAACCCTTTTATAGAAAGTGCTGATTGGCAGCTTTGAAGGGCATGGAAATTGGGAATGCCATTAAGCTTTTTTGAAAATAACAATACCTATTAGCTCTGCCAAAAAGCTTTTTCTGTTTTCTCACTTGCACTTATAATACCTCATATATTTCTACTTTATTCATTGTCTTTTAAAATATTGATGTTCTTTGGCTTCTCATGATCTTTGAATGGCGCCACTCAGGCAGTCCCTATACCACGTTATGCCTGGAATTGATGGATGAGTTCCTGGCCCTTAACAGAATGTGTTTACAGTGTAGCCTCTTAATTGGAACACGTGAAGCACTGGAGTCCGCCGTGTGGGATAGATGGACACGCTAAGATTACGTGAGCTCCCATTGGTCCAGCATTCAAGAAGGAAGAACACATGCTGACAGCATCAAAAGATCATGTAATTTCCTCAGGGAAGGATTATTGTCATTTTTTTTATTTTTTATTTTTTTTCTCAGAAGCGACCAGTCATGACATTGTTCCCCTCCTTTCAGTCAGGCCATCAGTTCACTGAAATGAATCAGCCACAACGTTCTACAGTGGGGTGCACAGTTGTGCATCCAGCCTTGGGGGCTGAGCATTATACGAAAATGTTTCCATTATCTGCCTGTCTCCAGATATAAGTGACTCAACGGCAGCCCCCAAAACTAAGAATGAGCAAATAGCAGACGGTAAACACTCATTTCTTTACATCTATTTCTCGTGCTTTCACCTTCTCTTGAATTCTAGGATCTCGTTTAAATGAAACGTGCAAATAGTGTTTTTTTGTAATAAAAAGTGGAAATATGTAACAAGCATTGCATAACCTAGGCTTGCATTTCAACTCCTGCCTCATAACACACTTAAAAACGATGACTGCAGCGAAAAAGAGAAAGAAAATGATGGCTTTTGTGCATACAATGCATCTGCATGAGATAAAGTTAATTTAATGTGTGATGACTCAGTGCACTTTTTGAGATGTACTATAGTCCCGCGTGCTTTCTCAATGCAATCACTACATAGGAGGCAGAATGATGGCATCAAACACCAAACAGCATGAGGTAACGTAGAAATATTCCTCTTGGCCAAAGCCATCCCACTTTGGGGCCGTACTGAGAGTTTGGCGGACAAGGTACTTAGCAGCAAATGCGATGGAGCACAGTGTCTACCAAACCCTCATTCTGCCAGCCCCATTTAGAGGCAGGCTGACCTTAAGTTTTCCACTGACAAAGCCTCCCACTGGCTTCTGTCAATGAAAAGTTTCCTCTGACAGCCTGACAGAGAAGGGGCTGTGAGGAGAAAGGACATTATACCGCATACACTATGTGGGGCCGATCTTCCGATTCGGCCGGTACGGCTCCGAACCGGATTCGCCGAACCGATCTCGATTCGGAGCTCCTATTTCCCGACTGCGATTTTGCACGCTGCGCCTCGGGCGTAGCGGCAGCAACGGCGGCGACCCGCCGACCGACTCCGTCCGGGCGTCCCGACCGCTCCGACCGACTCGTTCCTCGGCCTCGAACCGCACCGACCGACTCGGCTCGGGACTCCGACTCGCACCGCGGAATGGAGACGCACCCCGCCGGGGGCAAGTACAATGCGCGCCGGCGGGCAGTCCGACCGAGCCGCGCACTCCGGCTCGGAAAGAGCAGTCGGAGCCGTACTTTGGGGGTCCGTGTGGTCGGACCCCCTGTATGCGAGAGGGCCGCGCGACGTCGCACACAGGGGAGCATGGTCCCCCCTACCTGTGCCAGGGCGGCGCGAATCGCTTTGCCACGCACACACTGTAGGGGGCGCCTCGCTTCGCTCTCACACCCATTGAGTCAATGGGGGCCCGGCGGTGAGCGTATGCATCGACCGGCCCCCATTGACTTCACTGGGGGAGTCCGACCGACGCGAGTCCGATGGCATACGCGTGCGCATCGTACTCGTTCGGGTCGTGGGCTGCCAGGAGTCCGTATTCCCGGTCGGAAATCTCTCCCGAGTCCGGCCTCCGTTGGGAGAGAGATTTCCGGCCCGAATCGGAATCGGCCCCTGGTGTAGGGTGGATGGTGCAATGTCTTTTCCCTGTCCCTCACCACCAGGAAAAGCCTGTCAGTGAGGGACAGAAAATAAAAAAATATTAACGCCCATACCATGTGAGATAATCCCCAGGGTGGATGGGTCATTTGTTCTTTTGTTTTTCTTGAAAAACTCACACACACTTTGAGGGTTTGCTCTGGTGGAAAAGCAATAATCAATCTGGTATTTATAAAGCACAGCTTATCACCCAAGAGGGTATCCAGGCGAAGGTGCTGTGGGTATCAGTCGAAGAGCCAGGTCCTGAGTCCCTTCCCAAGCGAGTCAGCGATGGTGGGGGCGCGAACGTGGAGAGGAAAGGTGTTCCAGGATTTGGCAAAGCGTAGGGTGGGAGAAGGAGCCGTCCTCCCCGTGCAGCAGCATCGGGATGCGAGGGTGAGGTGAGCGGAGTGGAGGTTCTGGGAGATAGGTCGAAGTTCAGGCAGTGGTTCATGTAAGCAGGTCCTAGGGTCATGGAGGGCTTTGTAGGCATGGGTTAGTAGCTTGAATTGGCATCTTTTCTGGATGGGGAGCCAGTGGAGGTATTTTAGGTGCTGGGTGATGTGGGTCCACACTTGGGCAGGTTGAGGACTCGGGCCCTGGCTGCAGCGTTTTGGATCGGCTCTGGAGTCTTTCTCACAAGTTCGGTTTGGAGTCTCCATAGTAGAGTGCTTATAAATCACATTGCAGGTGTGAGTAGACATTACACATGACAAAGAATTACTTGATGATAAATTAATGTGTTATAATAAAATTAAGAAAAACGATTTTGCACTGTTTTTGTTGCTTGTGTAGTAACAAATTAAAATACTATTTTACCAAACCAGCTTATTCTAATCTTTTTACGTATTTTCTATATTTCTTGTTAAGCAAATACAGCAAAATAGCGTGGAATCTAATTTTCTCCATATGTTTGATAAAAATACAATTTGCTCCATTCCTCATTTCACAAGCAGTACCAAAATGTGCAAATTGTTTAATCTCATTGGTCCGCTTTGGCACAAGTGCAACATTTCTGTAATATGGCACCAGTGGTACGGTTATTGGAAAATATGTCTTCCTCAGTGAGAAGGCCGGCATACTACTACTTAACTTCGGCTAGCACATGCCAGATGTCGCGGTGAAAATTTCTCTAACAAAAATCCCTGTTCCTATTTTTAGTTGGAAGAAAATTGAATTTGCAGTGTGAAATAGCTGTCTATCAGCAGGAAACTTACGAAAATCACCATTCAGTCTCACAAATTCGAAAATTCAAAAATAAAATCTGGAGTTTTTAATGTCAATTTTAAATTTCGTGGGCAATCTCAGCAGACTGTAAATTTACTTTTCTGCCACTTTAACATCTCATATAATAGGATTAAAATCCTTCTAAGTAAAAACAATAAAAGCAAAGTCAAAAAGAAATTGACGAGAATTTTGCAGAAATAATGTTTACAATCAGCTCGTGTACAGACACAACATTGAGGGGTCTTTTCCAGAGTACAAAAACATCGAGTTGGAAATATCAAAGGGACTGAATATCAACATCAAGAATATCGGGTGACCAGAATATCGACATGAAGTTGCAAGAAATATCGTCTTTGTTAACATCAAGTCAGGTAATATCGCTTGTAAAAAAATATCGCTGTTAACAATATCGTATGTTTATATTAGCGTTATGTATTTTAGTATGTATTTTAAATGTATGTGTTCTCATATTTTTTGTTAAGCATTGTATTTTTTTTTAATATATGTATTACATTTTAGAAGTTATTAATGTTTTAAATTTTGCGTTTTAGTTCCGTAGATGGTCAGTGGTTTATAGGGGAATAGGGTGGAAAGTAACTTAATTATAGTAAATTTAATAATAATTTTTTAGAAATTAATTGATTTTAATTAAATTCTATGCGTTTGAGTTCTGGTGTAGCGGGTTGTGGATTTATAGGAGAATAGGGTGGGCTAATTTAATTATAGTAAATTTAATAATAATTTTTAGAAAATATTAATTATTTTTAATTAAATGTTGTGTGTTTTTATTCCGTAGCAGGTTGTGGGTTTATAGGGGAATAGGGGTGGGAAGTAACTTAATTACATAATAAATTAATTATTAATTTTTATTTATTGGTATTGATAATTAATTTTATTGTTAATTATATATTAATTGGTAATTAAATTTTTATTAGTTGATTAATTGATAATTATATTAATTGTGTTATTTTTCTAGGAGCGGGTTGTGGGTTTATAGGCAATAGGGTGGGTGAGTAATTTAATTTTCATAAAGTAATTATCTCATCTTTATTTATTGGTATTGATAATTAACTTATTGTTAATTATATATTAATTGGTAATTAATTTTTATTAGTTGATTAATTGATAATTATATTACCTTGTGTTATTTTTTTAGGAGCGGGTTGTGGGTTCGTAGGGCAATAGGGTGGGAAGTAATTTAATTTTCATAAAGTAATTATTAATTTTTACTTCATTGGCATTGATAATTAATTTGTTGTTAATTAATTATTAATTGGTAATAAATTTTATTAATTGATAATTATATTAATTCGTGTTATTTTTTGTAGATGCGGGTTGTGGGGTTATAGGGGAATAGGGTGGGAAGTAATTAGATTTTAACAAAGTAATTATTAATTTTTATTTATTGGTATTGATAATTAATTTGTTAATTAATTATTAATTGGTCATTAATTTTTATTAATTGGATTAATTGATAATTATATTAATTGTAGTTTTCGTAGGGGAACAGAGTAGGAATATCAATCTTTACCCCCCGCTATGCAACACTTTCCCCTACTGTTGCACTCTGGAGTGGGAATAGTAATTTTTACCCCTTCGCTATCCAACACTTTCCCTACTGTTGCACTCTCTGGAGTGGAATAGTAATTTTACCCCTACGCTATCCAACACTTTCCCCTACTGTGGCACTCTCTGAGTGGGGAATAGTAATTTTTACCCCCTACGCTATCCAACACTTTCTCCTCACTGTTGCACCTACTGGAGTGGAATAGTGATTTTACCCCTACGCTATCCAACACCTTCCCTACTGTTCAATCAATCAATCAATCACAGAATTTGTAGAGCGCACTACTTACCCGCGCAGGGTCTCAAGGCGCTGGGGAGAGGGAAGGAGGGGGATGCTGCTACTGGCCGAACAGCCAGGGTCTTGAGCAGCCTCCAGCCTAGCAGGTCCTGGGTCTTTCGGGAGGGCTTAGTGGAAGGGCGTCCCAGGTCCATGGCGGCGAGGTGTGAGAAGGATCTGCCGCCGGTGGTTGTTCTTCGAATGTGGGGACGGTGGCGAGGGAGAGCGTCGGCGGGAGCGAAGCTGGCGGCGTTGGGGACGAGGGAAGAAGAGCCGCCTGCTGAGGTAGGCTGGGCCAGTTTTGAGGGAGTGCCTTTGTGTGCGTGGGGTGAGGAGTTTCCAGCGTGATCCTCCTGTCGACGGGATGCCATGTGCAGGTCTCTCATGGGGGTGATGTGGCTGTGGCGTGGTACGGGCCGAGGATCAGTCGTGCGGGAGGCGTTTTGTAAGGGCGCAGAAGCCGCTTGATGTAGCTTGGCCGGGGCCTCACTGAGAGGGCGTTCCCATAGTCTAGTCTGCTGGCCAGACGAGGCCTGGGTGACTGTCTCTTCTTGTGTCTGTCGGGATCCACCTGGGTAGATCTTGCGAAGCATGCGTGGAGGGTGTTGAAGCAGGAGGATGAGACTGCGTTGACTTGCTTGGCCATGGAGAGCGTTAGCGAGGATGACTCCCAGGCTGCGTGGCGTGGACGGTGGGTGTTGGGGCTGCTCCCAGCGCCATTGGCCACCAGGAGTCGTCCCAGGCTGAGGGGTTGAGCCGAGGATGAGGACCTCCGTCTTGTCCGGTGTTCAGCTCTTAGTCGGCTGATCTTCACCCAATCGGCCACGGCCTTCCTTCATTCCTTCAAGTGGAGTTTGGCTTGGCGGCGAGGGGGTCCCTTGGTGAGGGAGAGGACTGTGCTGAGGTCGTCGGCGAGAGAGAACAAGTGCTGAGGTCGTGTTGTCTGGCGATGGCGCGCGGCGCGGGCCATGTAGATGTTGAACAGCAAGTTGGGGCCGAGGGACGATCCCTGGGTACGCTCGGGGCAGATGATCTCGGGAGGCTTCGGATCGGAAAGGGCGTGGGAGGCGGACTCTCGGTTCTGGCCGGCCGAGGAAGGAGGTGGTCCAGTCTCCAGGGCCTTGTCTCGGATCTCCTGCGGGCCGTGGAGGCGTGCGCGCAGAGTGCGGGTGGGCAGACAGTGTCGAAGGCGTGCGGAGAGGTCCAGCAGGATGAGGGGCTGCGGTCTCACCATTGTCCAGCAGGATCCTGATGCTTCGTCGGGTGGTGGCGGTGGCGAGGGCAGCCCCAGTGCTGTGGTTGCTGCGGAACCCTGATTGGGATGGGTCCAGGATGCTGTTTCTCTTCGAGGTATCGGGTTAGCTGTTTGTTGACGATCTTCTCGATGACCATGGCTGGGAACGGAAGCAGAGAGATGGGCCGGAAGTTCTTGAGGCCCCTCGGGTCCGCCTTGGGTTTCTTTGAGCAGGGCGTTGATCTCTCTGCAGGTGTCTCCAGCTCCTCGGGAAGGTCACGTGTCTCGAAGGAGAGGTTGATGATGCTGCACAGGTGGGGTGCGAAGTGGAGCTGCTGGCTTTGCTGAAGATGTGTGCGGGAAAAGGCTGTGCACCCGGAGTGGGAAGACACTTTACCCTCTGCTTATCCAACACTTTCCCTACTACTGCACTCTACCGGGAGTGGAATGGCACTTTTACCCCTACGCTATCCAACACTTCTCCCTACTGTTGCACTCTCTGGAGTGGAATAGTAATTTCTACCCCTACGCTATCCAATATTTTCTGTACTGTTTTAGTTAATGTAGTGTATAATGTATTTTAAACAACGATCAAAATATTCTAATGTTGTAATTTGTTATATATATATTTTAATTTATATTATTGGTATCTTGTGTATATACATGTATTTATAATTTTTTATATGTTTTTTCAACAACTTATAAGTTATTAAAATAATTATTTTTAAATATTAAGTATATATATTATATTTTATATATATATATGTTTAATTTATTTTTACATTATATGTATTATTTATAATTTTAAACATTTTAAAATAATTTTAACTATGTTTCTTTAATTATATGTATTATTTACTTTATTTTACATTATTTGTTAATTATTTTAAAAAACGATATTTTTTAACAACAATATTTTTGACAATCGATATTTTGTTTCGATATTTTTGTACTTACCATTATGTAGATAGGACTTCGATATTCTTGACATCGATATTTTTGTGTCGATATTTTTGTACTTCGACATTCTGACTGTCGATATTCTGTCGGTTGCATCCGGAGCTCACCATGTCAACTTTTGAAAAATTGGCTATGTCAGGAGGAATCTAATGAAGCCTCATATCCTGGGAACTGAAAAAACTGATTTTTTAGGATCATGTTTTGGCTTATTTGATGTCGTTGAGGATACACAAAGCTGGAAATACACTCAGAGCTCGGGGGCTAGGGCTTGTCGTTTTTGCACATGTTAGGATGAGTTATTGGTGCATATTCACTGTGTCTGCCAAGCTTTTATTTGGTAGTGAAGGAAACTGCTTCATTACTTTATTTTTGTAGACAAGGCATGGTGGTTCTCGCCAACTTGCTATATCACATTGTTTTCCAGTGAACCGCCTGGGCAGATTAGCTGGGCAAGGTTTGTTGAATCTCATGGACAAAGTACTAGATGCCATTCTACATAGCAAGACAGCTTTCAGGTAATTAAGGTACATAAGGCATTAATGATTCCAGCTGCAGGCTATAGTAGCCTTAATCCTCAAATGGACAATTAGGGAGATTTTAATAGAAAAGCAAAAACTGGGCACATTGCTTGAGATTGAAAATGTAGTAATTATGCTGTCGTTAGGATTGTGTAATGATGATCACCTCTTGAATATTTCCTACATTGGAAGGGCATGGGCACCACCACCAACCAAGGCAATATCACTTATCGGGGTGTTTTTAATTTGAGTGGACAAAGAAAGCACCTAGCTTTTGAATGGATCCTGTCTCTATGAGGTATTATTACTATTTTTATCACAGATTGGGTATAATGAGATTTATTGCTAATTTGGAATGGTTTTAATTACTCTAACCAAACAATAAAAGTATTTACATACTTTGCAGCCAGAATTCAAAAGAGTTTGGAAATACTTTCGTGTTAGAATTGGAGTGAGGCCAGAAAACATAAAACTAGGCTGGTGCCAGCAACCTAGGCTGCTCGGTGGGCTGAGGTACCTATTGCAGAGAACTATGTGGTATTTTGTGGGTGAAAGGTAAAGAATGCCACATGGGCCGACTCTAATCAGGGGTCAATGATAAGTGGTACCAACCGAAGAAGCAATAATAACACCCCTTGTCTTTACTTTGATGTATTGGTAAGTCAGTGCCACTTCAGAAGATGAATTAATATGTTTGGGTGAATTGTGTTCCTTCTTGTTATAGTTGCTTGGATAATAAACAGCCATACATGAGAATTGTGTTTAAGTTCAATGTTAGGGAAAGCTCAAGAGGATGTGCGTGGGATTTATTTGAGTCACGTTATTGATTTTAGCCACTGCGGCATGCCAGGGAAGACTTCTTTTCCCACGCCGTCATCCACAACTGGCGCGGCTCACGTCAAACCAGATGTACTTAACCAGGTTGAGCGCCCTCAGTGAGCTGGGCTCCAGATCCAGCTGGGCTGTGCTACAGCACGCTTGTCACCTCCAACATCTTCTCACTGGTTATTGCGAGTTCCACGTGCAGGTGTGGAGTAAGCACAACCTTCTAACAGAGAGAGAGGGCATCTTGGGGATTACAAACGAGGAATCCTGCAGCTCGCAAAGAAGCTTTCAGGGCGCTCACAGATGAATAAAATTGTGGTGTGATGATATTGTATCTCATTACAAGCATTTGAGCCTCTTTTTCCTCTGGTTCTGGCTTCTAATACCGGTGTTTATAACTTCAATACATTTGAGGGCACTGCATAAAACCTCCGTTATTCATTGGGTAGATTCTGGTTCACTACACAGATTTATCCCATTGTGCTCTGTCGTGGTTAAATACCTTTGTTTACATGTGTCACTGCACAAGGAAAATAGTCATGTTACACCCTACATATTTGTGTATATACTTGGGGGATGGACAAAAGTTGTGTATGGTACAACCAAGCGGTGGAATGCCCACTCCCTCCACTTAGAAAGACCCGCTCTTCCCTGTCCATTTTTAGAAAGAATCTTAAGACCTGGCTTTTTAACTCACAGCTCCATAACTAGGGGGATATGTACAGTGAGTGGAGGAGAGAAAGGGCATTAGCCTTCCTGGCTTAGCGCCTTCTCCTCCATTTCTGAAACGCAAGGCTGCACCATATTTACAAGAATGTGGTGCAGCCTTTGCGCTCTCCAGTTTAGCAACTTAGCGCCGACCCAGGGCCTCCTTGCACCAGAGTGTAAGGGTGTTCATGCTAGTGGGGAGGATTGTTTGTGTGCAGGACGGCATCCCTTCCTGCACATAAACAATCCTAGAACAAGCGTCGTTGCTGTCAACACTTTCATGCATGCTGTCATGCAGCACACATGAAAGTGACAAAATGGCATTTTTTTAAAAAGTTTGTTTATGTACAGGAAGGGACACCTTCCTGTATATAAACAAACAATGGCATTTTTCTTTTTCCTTATGTGCAGCACAATACAGCACACCTGCAAAAGCAAAAACGCAGGGGAGGAAATAATGCATTTCTCCCCTTGTTTTCAGCCATCTTAAGACCAGTGCTTCTCGCCTGGTCTTAATTTTGGCGCCTGCCTCCTATAGTACGCCACCCTTGTACATAGGGGGCAGCGTCAGGGTCGAATGGGTGCTGCGGTGGAATCGCCCAACGCAAACACTCCACTGCCCACCCCTTTCATGTGCTAAGCATAGCGTAAAAGGGGGCTCGGAGTGTACAAGGCAGAGAGTTAAGCCAACGTTGAGTGACTTAACGCCTGCCTTATAGCAAACCAAAGGGGGATGTGATGGACGGAGGCTGAACATTGCAAGCACTCACCCCCAGTCAACTGATCTGGGGTTTAATCCATCATCATTCTTTAGCTCACTCGCCACCCCAGTTCAGACATGGCCACATGCAAATCAGTCTGACTCCTGTGCCTCATGGGAACAGTCCAGCTCCGAACTGCCAAGCCATGTCTTCCCTGGACCGGAAACAAGCATCCTGGGGACCGGCTTCTGGCTTGCATGCCGCGCCCTCGGGCCAGTAAGCTTATCTTGAATCCAGTGGCAAAGTGAGCAAGGGACCCACGCCTGGGCACACCTCCTGCCAACTTAGGCGAACATAGCAAAACCCAAAGGGGATGATGGACGGAGTGTTGAACATTTGCAAGCACCTCGCCCCCAGTCAATCCGATCTGGGTTTAATCCATCATCATTTTTCTTTAGCTCACTCCGCCATCCCAGTTCAGACATGGCCATATGCAAACCAGTCTGACTCAGTGCCCTCATGGGAACAGTCCAGCCTCGAACTGTCAAGCCATGTCTTCCCTGGACCGGAAACAAGCATCCTGGGACCGGGTTTCTGGCTTACAGCCGTCATCAGCCAGGCTATCTTGAATCCAGTGGCAAAGTGAGGCAAGGGGACCCACGCCTGGGCATACCCCCTGCCAACTTAGGGCTAATAACATAGCAAAATCCAAAGGGGATGATGGACGTGAGTGCCAGCACATTGCAAGCAACTTCACCCCCAGTCAACTGATCTGGGTTTAATCCATCATCAGCCTCTTTAGCTCACTCCGCTCACCCCAGTTCAGACATGGCCATATGCAAATCAATCTGACCCGCGGCTCACAGTGGCAACAGTCCAGCCCGAACTGCCAAGCCATGTCTTCCCTGGACCGAGAAACAAGCAGCATCCTGTGGACCGGTTTCTGCTTACAGCCGTCATCAGCCTGGGGCTATCTTGAATCCAGTGGCAAGTGGAGCAAGGGACCCACGTCTGGGCACACTCCTGCCAACTTAGGGCGAACATAGCAAAACCAAAGGGGATGATGGACGGAGTGCTGAACATTGCAGCACTCACCCCCAGGTCAACTGATCTGGGGCCTAATCCATCATCATTCTTTAGCTCACTCCGCCACCCCAGCCCGGGACATGGCACATATGCAAAATTAATCTGACCCTGTGCCTCATGGCAACAGTCCAGCCCGAATCTGCCAAGCTCATGTCCTCCCCTGGACCGGAAACAAAGCAAATCCTCGGGACCGGTTTCTGGGCTTACAGCCGTCATCAGCCAGGCTATCTTGGAAACCAGTGGCAAAGTGGAGCAAGGGACCCACGCCTGGGCATACTCCCTGCCAACTTAGGGCGTAACACAGCAAAATCAAAGGGGATGATGGACATATAGGCGCAGCCTTCATAGCCGCCCAGCCAACGTCACTATAGGTGACGCTGTGGGTGGCGACAGGGGATTGCACATATATGCCCCTTGGATGCTCATAACTCACCTTTCTGTTGTGCTACCAGTGCCAAGACGCCTGCATGCGGCATTCGAGCGCTTTATTAAAACTTATTTCTTCATTCTCACTCTCGGAATGCCTCACCAGAGAAAAAAAAATAAAGGCGGCTTCATAACACGTTAATTAGGAACAACTCAAGCAATAACCACATGTCTCACATCGCCCACTCGGCACAGCGGGAACGGGCAAAATTCCAAGGCGGCTACCACAACTTAGGGTAATTGACACGAGAGAATTACACTATTTTTATCGCCTGATATTTTATACTATTTATTTCCACTTTTTATGGAGGTAGAGGGGCATCATAATCCATTCAAAGCTTTGCCTCTCGTATGAGACATGGATCCTCCCACACTGTAACCTCACAGGAAATCCCAAGCTGTTTCCCCTTAATAACTTGGCAGCACCCAGCCAGTTTGGAACAGCAGCTGGAGAAACAGTTCTCAATATTCAACTCCTTCAGTGAAAGCCAAATTCAGTGCACATTACTCAAACGCTCTCAAATGTACTAGGCAGGGCCCAAAATGTTGCTTTTCAACCTAACATGGGGTTTCCTATAGCAAAGATTTGGTGGTTCAGAACTCCGAGTTCACCGGAGGTGAAGTCCCCGAAGCTTTCATAGAACAATTGTGTTTCCACCATTCATTGCCTTTCCTTTCTTTAGTAAAACTTTCGTCCAGGCATTAGTGTGGTGTAAGTCAAGAAATGCAGGAGTGCAACGTGCATGTTTCAGAGCCAAATAGACAATCCTCACAATCAGTGAAACTAAAAACAATGGGCATGCAAAAATGCCTGACGCGCACCACTTGTGGGCGTGCACACCACACACTCACTCCTACACCTTCAGCATGGCGGTGGGAAATCCAGAGAAAACAAGAAACCAAGCAGCACAGCCGGAAGCAGATACCGCAATATGCATGAACAGGAGGGCCACGACAGATCACCTCAGTGGAGAAGAGCGGTGCGACCCTGGTGCCACCGCACCGGGTGCTGACTCCTCGAGAGGGGCGCCCTGTTCGGAAGCATTTTATGATTTTAAAAGCACCTGCTGCTGGTACTGCTACCTCCGGCAATTTTCATATACAAAACAACAAACATGTCGAAGATAACTCAGTAATCAATGCCTCTTCTTGGAGAGAGAAGGAGTTTTGTCTAGTGGAAGCCTTTAACTCATTTCTATGGTAGCCTATGGGGTTGGTGATGCCTCAAGGCAAAGCAACGCGGTACCATGCAGATCACAAAGTGCATATAGTTTAAATATACTCGGTGCTTTGTCAGGAGAGATTCTTTTGTTACTAAAGAGTGTAGTATGTTAAAATCCTAACATGGAACAGTGAACTAATAACTGTAATCAAAGAGCTGCATGCAAACTTTGCAAGGTATAGATTAGGGAGAATTAAGGATTTTTTCCTCGGCCTTCAGTCATTCTAATGTTTCAAAAAGGGCTCCAGCCTTGGCAAGAAAAAAAAACCCTTATTATTAAATGTATTCCCCAACCATGGGGTTATGCCTGAAATTCTCAGTCTGTGCTTCTCCAGACCAAGGTGCTCTTAAACTATACTGTCTACCACTATGGATGACATGTGACCTCACCTTGTAGTCTTCAGTCCGAGGTAACGCTTCCTATACACTGATTTACACACATATGATTGATTGTCTTGGTGTAATGTGTGTGTGATGTAAAGTGCTCTGACACCCTACACTGGTATAGGAGGCGCTATATAATTAAATACATCTGAGATAGAGTGGTTATGGAGACTTGAGGGGGCACCGTTAAAGGTGTGGCAGTGAGGGAGTCTTAAATCACAGTAATAGCACAAATACACGTTTGGGCCCTAGGGGCGTACTCAAACCATATACCAATAAAGTGGTATGCGAACCACGACTGAACTAGACACTCAGGCCTAGAGCCTCTAGAAGTGCTTGGACCACAAGGAACCACCCAAGGTAGTGACACAGGGGACCCACGGGAGACGCGTGCAGTGTAAATACACAACCGCGATACGCCGTTAACTTCTATGGAGAAAGTCGGGATCGGGAAAATAGAGGAAAGGGACACTTTAAAGAGGACTAGGACAAAACCCTTTGAGATCTAGGACTTTGAAGAGTCTCTACCCACGGGAGCACCGGAGTACTCGTGGTTACCTCACCCAGGGAAGCCGGGTGCATAGGTGCCTTTCGGGGTCGGGTTTCGCTGCCGGTTCTTATGGCGATCTGCTGCAAAGTGCTGCTGGCGACCAGGAGAAAAGTGTCCGGGTGGATCCAAGAGTGGATCGGAGTTCTGAAGAACCTGAAAGCAGAGGGGACAGAGTCTGGGTCACTAGCCAGTGACCAGGAGGCGATGGACAGATGCCCACCGATGTCGAGTGCTTCAGGTTCGTTGACGGTCGCTCTTGACTCTTCAGCCACGAGGTCCGGGAGGCGTTGTCGGCGACCAGGAGCAGGATTCGGGCTGGTGCTCGATGTCTGTCGAGTGCAGAGGTGTCGGCGACCAGATTGGACCCAACAAGCCTTGGCAACGGCAAGTCTCGAGTAAGATGTAGATCGTCGATGATGCAGACCAGCAAGGTCTGGGAACTCACCCAGCGAGGGTAAGTGAGGGCAGGCCTGGAGCAACCAGACTGCCAAGTAAAGAAAAGATTGGCCTTCGTTAAGGGCTACTAGCCAACGGGCTAGCGACCGCGAAGGAGCCTCGTGACGCCGCACGTGAGCTGGCTTACAGGACACTCGTGGAGTGGGGGCCAGTGATCTTCGGTGCAGGTGGTGCTGGAGGCTAGGGCTACTCGGAGCCCAAAGCACGACTTCTTGGGAGACCCAGAAGATGGTGCACTTGCAAGTGTGCTCGGTGTCCAGGGGTCACGGTCTCAAGTCACCCACGATAGCCACGGGCCTCAGCTTTGCTGGGGACTCAGGGTAGCCTCGGGAAGTCTGAGAATCCACCTCTGGTGATGCGATGACTTCGGCGTCCGACGGGAGCTTCAGTGATGCGAACCGGACAGATGCTTCTTTGGTGCCTGCCAAGCAGGGGAGTCACTCCTTGACCCCAAGGGAGATTCTTCAGTCCTCTAATCGTGAGTAGAGCGTCGAAGGTCCAGGATTCTGTTTCAGAGTTTCGTCCAGGTATAATCTAAAGTCCTAAGGACTGGGTTCCTACCTTTATTCTAAAAATAGGGATGGACTACTCTGTGGCCCCACCTATGGGTGGGTCAGGGCAGAGGGGTGGCTACACCCCTTTCCCTTTGTCCAGTTCGCGCTAAAGCAGGGGCTGCAAGCCCCTGATCCGGTTTGAACTGGGTATGCACAGGGACACCAAATGTGCCCCCAGTGCAGGACTTCAAAGCACCCGAAAGTGCTCCCGCCCAGCCCCAATACACATTGTCCTGTCTGGGGAGGTGGTCACACCTCCCTGGGACAGGAAACCTATTGTCCAGGCCTCCCTGCCGGAGTTTCGTCCAGCAGCAGGAGGCCAGACTCGTGTCTGTGGCAGCAGCATCCATTTTGTGATGCCAGGGCTCTGGAAAGAAGTTACCGGACTCGCCAGAGTTAACATGCCTTTCCTCTAGAAGGGTGGAATGTTACTCCCGCCGCCAGGATTGGCGGGGGGTAGTATTCCAAGATGTTTGACACCAAACACGACATGTTTAGGTGCAGCCATTCCATAGTTAGCATTTTACCGCGAGGATATAATGCGTTTAAGAGCATATGGTCAGGCTGCACTACAAACAGCATCAGAGATGGTCTCCGAACGCTGCAGAGGGGCCCTGCTCATGCAGGGGCACCCTCTCACATAGGAACCATGCACTCTGCCTTTAGGATTGATAAGGCCTGCCTTAGGAGTGACTTATAGGTTTATATGTGTGTATGCATTTAGTGATATAGGTAACCTATACCACAGCAAGGGGTGCATGCACCACCTTACCCAGGCTGCAGTAGCAGACCTGTGGTGTCAGTTTGGGATGGCCTACCAGGGGTGGCATAATACATGCTGCAGCCCCTGGCAGGCCTCTGAGGTACCTATGCCCTTGGTACATAGTATACCATATACTAGGGACTTACAAGGGCACTCCAGATCCCAATCAGTGATGTGCCTAAGGCACATGGAGACCCTTTTAAAGAGGAAACAGCTAGGCTGGGGTTCTGAATAGCAGGGCCCCAGCCAGACTAATGTCGAAACCAGTGAAGTATCAGCAAAAAGTGGGGGTACCCCTGTGAAGCAGATCCTACTCTCCTACACAACCCCCCAAACGTAGGGACATTAAACTAACCTTGCCCAGTTAAGTCTTCATGTTCTAAGTGGAAATACCTAGAGAGTCCATCTGCATTCGCATGGTTACTCCCAGGCCTATGTTCCACTGTAAAGTCCATCCCCTGTAGGGAAATGGACCACCTAAGCAGTTTGGGGTTTTCACCCTTCATTTGTTTTAGCCATAAGAGGGGCTTATGGTCTGTCTGAACCAGGAAGTGTGTACCAAACAAGTATGGCCTCAACTTCTTCAGAGCCCAGACCACAGCAAAGGCCTCCTCTCTATGGCTGACCAACGTTTCTCTAGGGGTCAGCCTTCTGCTAATAAAAGCTACTGGCTGATCCTGACCTTCTTCATTCAATTGTGACAGTACAGCCCCTACCCCCAATTCAGATGCATCAGTTTGAACAATGAACTTCTTGGAGTAATCAGGACTCTGCAGAATTGGAGCAGTGCACATGGCCTGCTTGAGGTCATCAAATGCCTTTTGACAGCTAACTGTCCACTGAACCTTTGGGCATTTTCTTAGAAGTTAAGTCATTCAAGGGTGTCACTATTGATCCATACCCCTTGACAAATCTTCCTATAGTACCCAGTCAGGCCTAAGAAGGCTCTCACCTGAGTCTGGGTAGTGGGAGCAGTCCAGTCCATGATGGTCTGATCTTGCTCTGCAAAGGTTGAACCTGGCCTCCACCCACAAGGTGGCCCAGGTACACAACCTGACTCTGCCCTATCTGGCACTTAGTGGCCTTGATAGTCAGGCCTGCCTTTGCAGGGCCTGTAAAACATTCCTGAGGTGGACCAGGTGATCCTCCCAGGTGGAGCTAAAGACAGCAATATCATCTAGATAAGCTGCACTATAGGCTTCCAGTCCTGTGAGAACTGTGTTCACCAACCTCTGAAAGTGGCAGGTGCATTTTTCAGACCAAAGGGCATCACCACAAATTGATAATGCCCACTAGGGGTTGAAAATGCTGTTTTGGGCTTTGCAGCATCAGCTAGTCTGATCTGCCAGTAGCCAGCTGTTAGGTCAAATGTGCTGAGATATTTGGCAGAGGCCAAAGTATCTATGAGCTCATCTGCCCTGGGTATTGGATGGGCATCAGTCCTAGTGACTGCATTGAGGCCTCTGTAGTCTACACAAAACCTCATCTCTCTTTTCCCACCACTGGTGTGAGGTTTAGGTACTAGGACTACTGGACTAGCCCAAGGGCTATCTGAGGGCTCAATCACTCCCAATTCCAACATCTTCTGGACTTCAGTCCTGATACAGTCCCTGACATGGTCAGGTTGCCTATAAATCTTGTTTTTAATAGGCAGACTGTCCCCAGTGTCCACTTCATGAGTGCACCAGGTGGTCTGACTGGGTGTCAGTGAAAACATATGTCTCAAACTGATTGAGGACTTGCCTGCAATCAGTTTGTTGCTGGGTAGTGAGGCTGCCTGCCAAGGCTACACCATCAACTGACCCATCGTCAGGGTTCTGGTGAGAGCAGGTCAGGAGTGGGTCACTCTCTTCCTCCTGCCCTTCATCAGTAGCCATGAGCAAGCCCATGTCTGCCCTGTCCACATATGGCTTAAGTCTGTTGACATGGAGAACCCTTTGGGGACTCCTGGGTGTTCCTAGGTCCACTAAGTAAGTGACCTCACCCTTCTGCTCAACAATAGTGTGGGGTCCACTCCATTTGTCTTGGAGAGCTGCTGGGGCCACTGGCTCCAACACCCACACCTTCTGTCCTGGCTGGTAAACAGTCAGAACAGCTCTTTGGTCATGCCAGGCCTTCTGCAGTTCCTGGCTAGCCTCACTGGTTTTTGGTTGCCTTTTTCATGTACTCAGCCATCCTGGAGCGGGAGACCAAGCACATAGTCCACTATATCTTGCTTTGGGGGCTTGAGAGGTAACTCCCATCCTTCCTTCACCAAGCACAGTGGATCCCCACAGGGTGGCCAAACAGAAGTTCAAAAGGGCTGTAACCAACCCCTTCTGAGGCACCTCCCTATATGCGAATAAAAGGCAGGGCAAGAGTATGTCCCATCTACGCCTAAGCTTTTCTGGGAGCCCTTTAATCATGCCCTTCAAGGTTTTGTTGAATCTCTCAACTAAACCATTGCATTGTGGGTGATAGGGTGTGGTGAACTTATAAGTAACTCCACACTCCTTCCACATTGCCTTTAAGTACCCAGACATGAAGTTTGCACCCCTGTCTGATACTACCTCCTTAGGAAAGCCCACT
>CAWUFW010028572.1:0-21333 GCA_963921515.1 Calotriton arnoldi | reverse complement strand
TACTGACCATTGGACACAGCATGTTCCGTGGAAGGCTTGTGTGTGTGGGATGGTGGCACTGGATGTGCCTCCGTTGGGTGGGGGGCCATGCACAGGGCGGGTACGTCGATGATTGCGCATTGTTGGTCACGGTGGGTGCACCAACTGAAGATGTGTTGCCCTGTGTTCAATTCCTATGTCCGCATGATGATGGACTGTAGATGTGGGCAGACTACACATTGGTCGATGTGCTGTCTATATGCATGTGCCTTCACACCAGGCACAGCTGCCCCTGCACATGTGACCCCTGCTGGACTCGCTGCTGGGTCTGTGGAGCTGATGCACCTTCTGCGCGTGGGGCGGACAGCTCTCCTCACTTCCCTCATTGCGCATGTCATGACTTTGCCGCAGGTGACATGGATCATGGAGGGCCCACATGTACGCGTGGGTAGGCTACACATGATTGTACACTGGTCGCCACCCCAGTCAGTGTTTCGAATGGGAAGGTTGTCGTGCTGGTGGTATGTTCGATGTGGCGGATGGGCGGGCCTAGGTGCGGGCTTACATTCCGGACATGGGGGGTAGTTGGATTGGCGACTAGTTGCAGTACACACGGGACACGTCTCTTCCTTTCCACATCTGGGTCATCCCTTGTACTAACTGACAGTGATACAGTCATCTTCGCCCCAGCCCTCATGTCCTCCCTCGCTCCCCCAATATGCATGCTCACCTGCGAGGCTAGCGCTTGCACAGGCAGCCCCAAGCTCGCACCAGAGAGGGCAAGGAGTGTATGTGTGGGTCCAGTTGCACGAGTGGGCTGTCTCAGGGTATGATGTGTGGCGGGACGCCGTCCACCTGCGTGGTGCCCCAAATGGAGACCCGGCCTGCATGGACTATGCATCACAGTCTTCGCCTTCCGGATCCGCCACCTGCGACACCCAGTGGCTGTGGCTGCCCTTGCGGCCAGGCCGCGTCCGTCTGTGGCTGATGGCCCACACATTCACTCTTTGGCCTCTCTGGGGAGGGCTCGGGGGTGGTGGCGCACGCGCTTGCACTTAGTCGCAATGGCATGTGGCGTGGTTGGTATGATGGGCAATGGATGGGATGGTGCGAGCCACCTCCCGTGACGTCAGTGCTGCTCGTGCTGTGGTGCGTCCCCCCTACACTTCCATCTGACTTGTGCCATGCTAGACGTTGAGGTTCTATTGCCTGCGTGATATGACCAGGAGGAGCGCGAGGAGACCTCTCACACACCATGCTCCACTGCCATCCCGTGCCCTGTATCGCCTGTGCGGATTGACTATGTTGGGGTTACACCTGGTCGACTGGGGCTGTGTGTGCCTTGTCAGGGGCATGGCGGGCGCACAACAGGATCCAGCTTGTCCACAGAGGGTGGGCTGAGGTGCGCCTGGTACCGCTTTGTACGTGTGCCCGGCTGCTGTGCACACACGTGTTCACTCCCCCGACAGGTGTCCTCTCACAATGCCCAGGGAAGCGGTGGTGTACTGTTCATGACCCCTCCCAACACGGCGTGCTCCAACTTGGCATGTGCGCATCTACCCGTCGCACCC
Organism: Calotriton arnoldi; assembly: GCA_963921515.1. Classification (NCBI taxonomy): domain Eukaryota; kingdom Metazoa; phylum Chordata; class Amphibia; order Caudata; family Salamandridae; genus Calotriton; species Calotriton arnoldi. The sequence goes on along the minus strand of CAWUFW010028572.1, from coordinate 19,783 downwards.
ACCCACCTGAGCACTGCGTCCATACGACTTCACACGACACATGTGTGTCTTCCACAGTAGTGCTACTCATTTGCGTTGACATCCAATACCAGTGGACTACATGGTCATGTCACGACTGCCGTGTACTTCACATACTCTCATCCTCTCTCATTCGTACTTGTGAAATGAGTCAGCGGAGACAGTTTTGGTTTCAAACATTATATTGAGTCTTCTGTCCTCTGTGATGCAGTATAGTGGACACTACTGGCAGCGGGATACATGTTGAGGATATACTGAGCATGATTGCAAATGGGATAGGGTGTGGGGTTACATGTGATTGGCTGTTGCATGTGGGATGTGGGCTTCAGAGTGACATCTGCTTGGCCAAGGCTGTGCTAATGTACATTTACGTATAGCTGCGGAGCTGCGGACTTTGACACAGACGGTATACATGTAGCCTACCAGACCGCTTGGCATCATGGGCACAGTCCATCTCAGTTCCATGTGACAGGTTTGCTGCGGTTGTTCCTCATGCACGCGTGCATGTGAGATGACATCAGGGCATGTGCTTGCGTGCATGCAGCGGCGTGCCACTTGTTGTTGCACTGTGGTGGTTACTGGACATGTCACAGTCACTGGGGTCGTGTTGTTGTTGTATGCACTTGTCGTCCATGCAAAGGTCCTGGTATGGGATTCCCGGGGCGGGGGTGGGAGGGGTGCAGCACCCACAGACTCCAGGCGACCTATTCATGTCCACTGAGCGGTGTGTGTGTCCATGGGCGCTGGATCCATGTCGTGTCCTGGTTGTTCGTGCAGTTCCGTCCATGTGGGTGCGATACACAGAGCCCATGCCACTGCCTCCCACGATGCATGCGGTGTTCCTGGATGTGATGGGGAACAGTGTGCATGTCCCGGTCATATCCGATGTCATGGCGATGTCGTTGATGGTGTGGTTACAGTTGCCGGTCGTTTGGTATGGCTGTTGTGGTGGTGACTGGCCAGTCCGTGCGGAAGCTAAGCATGGGTGCGGGGTTGGACATCATAGGTCACTCGGGGAACCTGCGTTGTGGTCCGACGTATTTACAGGTTGTCAGGTATGCGATGCCGTCCAGCAGGGCTTCCATGTCATTGGTGGTGTACATGTTTGCCAGCCAATGAAGCGGATGGTGGCTGTCAAGGTGTTGTTCGTAGGTTGTCCCTTGGAGGACCATGATGGGGCATGCTGGGTGACATTCGATGTAGCTGTTATCGATGATCCGTCGTGTGGAGGCACAGTGGTCCCATTTCAGTGCGGGTGCGATGTTGGCCACATACGCCATGCCCCCATAGGCAGAGCAGGCCCTGTCGTGTGCGTCCAGAGGGAGGAGTAGTGGTAGCAGGTCCGCCTTCAGACATGCCGGGTTGGAGAGGCATATCTCGACGGGATGCTGGTAGGGACACCTCCGACAGTAGAAGACGGGCATGACGCAGCTGAACAATGTGATGCGGTAAGTCAGTCGGTAACTTACGTTCAGCAGGGACAGGAGATCGCATCCCAATGTATGGCACAGGTTGGTTTTGTACAGCTTGAGCTGTTCGGCGTAGTTGGGTAGGTGTGTTGCGGTTGCCATTTCGCAGCGGTTCGTTGAGGTGGCGTGCTCCGGCTGTGTGTGCAGTCTGCAATGTGCACGCTCCGGGGTTGCTGTGAGCTCTGTGTAGTCGTAGGGAGACAGGACTTGTGTTCTGTTGGCTTGTTTGGAGGACACGGGCCCTCTTCCCACATGCTTCTCAGACAGTTCAAGGTCAGTGCTGTGTGACTCCTTCCAATTAACTTGCATGTGGCCGACATGGGGAGTATTTTCTTCTTTCTTCCCCGTCCGTTGTGTGCTTCTGTGATATGCGCTATCTGCCCTGTGGTCGGTCTCCTCGGCATGCCTGTGTTGGTCTATTCTTGGACAATGGCTGTATTCACCGGCTTCTGTCGTAGGGCTGTGGTTTCGGAGTTGGAATGGAAGGTCATTCAGTGCTGTCTGCTCTCCCTTGTGTGGGCGGCAGGCTGCCTTTCCGCTCTGCGTTGGGCCTTGTGTGTGGATGTTATTCTTGGGCCACCTGTTGTCGGTCCCCGGGCTCTTTGGTGTTCCGTTTTATATGTCTTGTTCATATGTGCAGGGTGGTATGGGTGTTTCTGTGTGGTACTGGCGTTCCTCTTCCCGAAGGAGCCCTGCTTCTCCTAGTTGGTGTTGCCGCCGCTGTGTGCTACGCCATGTTTGTTACACTGGGGTGTGTCCTGCTGTTGCGTGTCTTCACTGACATGTGTGCGTCGGTTGTGTGGCGTTGGGTGTTGTCCGTGAATTGGGCGTTGGGGACATGTCTGTGGCCGGCCTGTCACGTGTCATGTGCGTTCGGGGTGGGGCTGATGTGTGTGCTGCTTGGTTGTGTCCCTGTGTCTGTGTGCGACGCATGCATGGCGCTGCGGTTGGCCTCTGCGTTGTGCGCATGTGTGGCGGCGTCATCGCCGCTTTGGGGCCGTGACGGGGTGGTTGGTTCCTAGTCCCAGGTGGTGTGTACACATGTGTTCTGCGATGTTACGATTTGGCCTGTGTGTCATATGTGGATGCGATGGTGGATGTGTTGTGTACACGCGCTGGTGGGGGTTGTCCGCTTTTTCCGCCCTTGCACTGTGTGCGCTGTTTGCGTGCACTTGTTGTGTGTGTGCCTACCTGCGTCTCCGCGGTACGTTGCGTCCTTGGTGGTGCATCAGCAGGAGCATGGGGAGGGCCTGCAGTGCTGGATTCATGCTCGGGGAGCCGCTTCTTCGTTGTCCGTGCTCGGCGTCCGTGTTACCGCTTCGGTTTGTCGTACGGTATCTCTTGGCCGTGGGAGCCGTTTGTTTGCGGCATCGTAATTTATGCGCCGGGCGGGACGTGTTTCGTCGGACGGTGTGTGTCAGTTGGGCTGCGCCGCTACGTGTACGGGCGCACTTTGATGGCGGACGGTGTTGCTGGCTTGCCGGCGGTGTTTGGCCTACTTTTCGCATCGTAATTGGGCGGGCGTGTGGACTGCTGCGTGCCGGCGGTAACTGGTGCTTTTTGCATCCGCCAGCACGGCGGTTGTGCTTCCGCCCGACATCGTAATGGGCCCCTTAGGGGCACATTACGATACCCGGCGTAAATAATTCCGCCAGGCATGGAAGCGGCAAAAATCCGCCCGCACACACCGCCTGAACACCGACCACGCCATTACGATTACACAAACCGAATACCGCCATCGGCGGAAAAAGCACACAAAATACCGCCCGCCAACGTCCGAGTCGGAGACAAACCGCCCGCCACGGACGGAAACACGCACGACAACACAAAACCGCCCGCCCTCACGGCCGACACACCGCACGTGAGATTACGATCGCACCGACATGAGCGCGGAAAAACCACAAATATACCGCCCGCCAGCGCAAACAACGCCGATGAGAATCGACACGGCAGAAGCCATGGCGCCCACGTACCTGCACAGAAACCATCCGCACACAAAACCAATAGCACACAACATGGCCAACAAGTCCACACAGCAAGGCACGCACAAATACACAAGCACAGTACATATCCCGAAAACACCCCCGGACAAACAAAAAATACAAAGGCCAGAACCCCAGACACAACACACCTGAAAACAACAGACCATGAGGACACACCCACATAGGTGAGTACAAAAGCAGCACTCCCACAGACCACAACCCCTTGCTACATTGCAAACCAGAGAGGAGAGGAGAGGACACAGTGACACAGCAAGGACAGCAGCACACCACAGAAACGCACACATCACAACCACCACCACCACCACCACCACCACCAAACCACCACCACCACCACCACCACCACCACCAAACACCGGCACCACAAACCCCCTGCACATTACACAACACACACCGCACCAGCACCACAAACACCATGGCACCACAAAGGATGCCCAAGTTCACGCCCATGGAGCTGACGGTCATGGTCGACGAGATCATCAAGGTGTACCCACAAATCTATGGGAACATGGTCCAGCACACACCACTAGCCACCAGAAACAGAATGTGGAACCGGATCGTAGACCAGGTCAATGCAGTCGGGACCCTGCCCAGGAACAGAGTCGAGATTAACAAACGTTGGAATGACGTCAAGAGCCTGGTCAAGAAGAAGGAGGGCAAAAACAGAGAGCTGGCTGCCGTCACTGGCGGAGGGAATCCCGCGCTCTTTAAGACCTTCAAAGCGTGGGAGGAGAAGGTGCGAGTCGTAATCCATCCGGAGATCCTCGCCGGATTAGCAGGGGAGTGGAGGCTGGTAAGTACAAACTAATGTATACCAGCACACCGCTATGTACTCACATGCACTACCACCATGCCACAGCTCCCAGGGACAAACACCCCCATGTCCAGCACACAATACACAACACATCACACACACATGCAACAGACACCACCACACACAGCCCAAACCGAACAACTGCAAGATGCGTGGGGACATGTGTACACTAAGCCAGCCACGTAACCACCAACAGGTCCCCAAATATGCCAGAAGCGCCACAACGAGCACCCACCACACCCATGTGTCCGCCACAGCTGCACCAACCGACAAGTAACAGGTAAGTGGCAGGAACACAAAGTGCAGTGGGTGGGACGGTGGACAGCCCAAGTACAACACACACCAGGCCCCAGTCCCACAGCACAGCAAGGAGGAGCATCCCCACACCCCACACCCACGTGTCAGCCACCGCAGTGCACAACGACAGCCGAAAGGCAGACATCACGGTCCACAGCAATCGGTGTCAGTGGGTATCCAGCCACCCCACGACCCACAACACCCTCCCACCCCCACAGACCTGCAACATGGAGCACCCCCGCTTAGAGCCATGTGGCATCCAGTACAGTGCACGCACGAACAACTTGCAGGTGGGAAACTGGACAGGGCCGGATTACTGGAGGCATGAGGACCGTAACACGACCAACACATGGGACATGTCACGTAGCAGACGAACACGCAGCACCGCCCACCGTCACGAACAAGTGAACAATGTGCACACGGACATGAACAACAGACTCACACCCCACATGACCCATCACAGACATAGCAACACCCAAGGAGCCACGTCTGCATGCACAAGCCACACTGAATATAGTACCACACGGCAGCCACTGTGCAACTCATCACACACAACCGAAACACCATTGAAGTCCTGTCCATGTAGCCCCAACTGCCTGTCAACCACACACCCCACAACTACGCCTATGTAAGACAAACAACACTAGACGCAACAGAGCGGAACAACATAAATGCACACGAACACCACTGAACCCATCAAACACACAGACACACCATGCACAAACAACATACCATCCATCCCATCCGTCAGCCCCAGTCTCATGAAAGGCATGTCATCCGCACAGCTGCCACACATACAGCAGTCACGCTAAGATACATGCCCATTACCAACCATGTGCCAGAAGTCAATGAAGTGCACGACACACTGTGAGCAACAACACACAACATGGGCCACACCCCCGAGCACTGCAGTGATGCACATGGCACAGGGCAGCACGCACACCAAGGAGATGGGACAACTGCAATACGTTGGCTGGCACACAACCATCACTCACTCATAACGATGCGTCCAATGCCATGTCCAGTAATCACAACAGACAGCAAATATGCAGGCCATGTCAAGCATGCACACACCTCAAACCATGCACTGTCATGCTGCCACAACACATGTCACGTTCGGCACCCATGGCTCACAGCATGTACCCCAAAAGCATATTCCCTCCCAAATGCGAATCTGGGGCATGGCCCCCATGTTGCCATATGCGTTCCTAAGCGTTCCATTTGAACCCCAAAAGCATATTCCCTCCCAAATGCGAATCTGGGGCATGGCCCCCATGTTGCCATATGCGTTCCTAAGCGTTCCATTTGAACCCCAAAAGCATATTCCCTCCCAAATGCGAATCTGGGGCATGGCCCCCATGTTGCCATATGCGTTCCTAAGCGTTCCATTTGAACCCCAAAAGCATATCCCCTCCCAAATGCGAATCTGGGGCATGGCCCCCATGTTGCCATATGCGTTCCTAAGCGTTCCATTTGAACCCCAAAAGCAAAGTACAAACCAGACCCAGGATGGGCCAGGAGCCCGCATACACCAGAGTCACAATAAGTAGGGGCACAGCAACACACCCATCGGCATGGCCAATCCGTCCCATGCCACATGTGCACAGCACACAGTCCCATTGCCAAGCACACACAACTACAGATGCTACAGCCACACACACGCCTCCGGGAAACCCATGTACGAGATTGCACGAACTGTCAATGTCAGACGACAAATACATACTTCGCCAGGTGCAACACAATAACTAATCTCATTCTCTCCACAGGTGACGAACTGCTGGATGCTGGGGATGGAGCCAGCAGCCAGCACAGCCAGCCTACAAGCCCCCAACGAGGACACACGGATCTGGAGGATCTGTCCTCCTCTTCGGACACGGACAACCAAGCAGGCCCATCTGGTGTGGCAGGGCCCAGCCGCTCCCCAGGACCCCTCCTACCCACCAACCCATCATCCAGGGCTGCTGAACATTCACAGCCCCCTGCTGCCACTGTCGTTGCGGCCACACCCACGGTCATTGTGGCCACTACCACTGCCGCAACCGCCACCATCGCCGCACCGACCACCACCGCCGCCACCACCGCCACGTCTCCGCTGGCACCAGCCCCAGCGCAGGTGGTGGCCCGGACGACTGGATCCACCCTGGGAGCCACAGCGAGGACCGTGGTGAGCAATGTGGCTAGTGGGCAGGCCGGTGGCAGCAGGACTGGTAGGAGGAGCAGGGTCAGGGAAACGCCAGCCTCCCCTGGGAGCCATGCCCTGCCTCACATGGCCAGAGTCCTTGGGGCCTATGAAGAGGCCCAAGGACAATGGGTCCGGTCTGCCTCAGACACGCGTGAGGTGCTGGGGGTGTTGAGGTCCATGGACGCCCGTATGGGCCAAATCGTGGACCTCATGGGACAGCTGGTGGTGGCGGTGAGGTCACAGCCAGGGACAGCAGCTCCCCCTCCGCCACCACCTGCCGGGGCGCAGGGTGGAGCAGCAGTGTCCAGTTCCCCTGCGTCCACAGCCAGTGATCACACCTCAACCACCAGCATGTCGCAAGCAGGCACCCCCCTCGCAAACGTGGAAGGGGCCGTCCGAAGAGGAAACAGATCTCCCGGGAGGACTTCGCACGCTCCAGTCGCAAGTGAGGCAGCCAGCCAGCCTTCCGCCAGCCTTCCTTGACCAGCCACTGCATTGACTTGGACTACGATCCCACTCCACACAGCCATCTGGATGGCATGTGTGTGTTGGACTATGGACATAGAACCAGTGGGTACACCCTGATCATCACGCAGCCATGACCGACAGCTCATTGTCACTGCACGCACCACTTTTGTCATCACCTTACACACAATCACATGTCACAGTTTGTAATAAATGCACCTTTTTCACTAACTGCTGTTTGTGCCCTGTGTCTTATTTGTACGGAATACAACGGCCACCTTGGGCGGAAAGGCACCTGATGCGTGGCATGGCATTTGAATCCGGAGGGCCTGTAGGGACCTAGGGGTGGGAGACAGAACAGGAGCACATTCAATGAGTGTGTCACACACCCATCACACAGTACATGTCAACAACTACAAGCAATGTACACACATCGCACAGAGCAATAGGGCACAATGCCACAGCCACCAACAGTGGCATACTACCCTGGCCATGGAGCGTTGACACACAGCACGCAGTGAACAAACGGCCACCCTGACACAGCACACACACACCTGCACAGATACAGCCACATCAGCCGTCGTACATGGACACTCACCGTCAAGTGAAGTAGCGGGCGATGAGCTGCTGCCGCACATTACCAGCTTCCTCCTCTCCGCTGTCCTCCTCACTCGAGCTGTCCTGGTCTGCGGGCTGGGGCCCTGGTTGATCTCCGTCATCCACGATGAGGGGATCTGCTTCCGAATGGCCAGATTGTGCAGCATGCAGCACGCCACCACTATCCGGCACACCTTCTGTGGGGAGTACGCCAGCGCACCCCGGTGCGGTCCAGGCACCTGAACCTGGACTTGAGGAGGCCAAAGGTACGCTCGACCACACGTCTGGTCCTCCCATGTGCCTCATTGTAGCGATCGTCTGCTGGGGTGCGAGGATTCCTCAATGGACTGAGCAGCCATGCCCCATTCGGATACGCAGAGTCACCTGGGTGTGAGGGACACAGAGAACCGTTGCTAATCCAACTGGACAGGGGACAGCATCGCACAGCCAGCACGCTACACCACTCCACATACTCACCGACAATACAGGCACGATCCTGTTGCATATTGGACATCAGTCGTGGCAAGATGCTGTTGCGCATTATGTGTGCGTCATGGGCCGAGCCTGGGAACTTTGCACACACGTGGGTGATCACCATGTCCGCAAGGCACACCACTTGCACATTCAGGGAGTGCGTGTGCTTCCTGTTGCGGTACAGGTGCTCAGTGGCCTGTGGTGGAACAAGGCCGACATGTGTGCAGTCAATGGCTCCAACGACGTGTGGGATTCTGCCAAGGGCATAGAATGCACCCTTCACTGCCGCCAATTCACGAGCCCTGGGGAAGCGGATGTACCTGTTCCGGTACAGCATCATGGCTGCCAGTACATCCCTCAGCACCTTGCTGAACATGGGCTGGGACATCCCTCCTCCACTGCCCACTGTGTGCTGGAATGACCCAGTGGCGAAGAAATGCATGGCGGCCATCACCTTAGCCGTGGGGGTGACAGCAGTCGGATACACCCTGCGGGGACGGAGATGGGGTTCTAACATGGCACACAGTCGATGCAGGGTTGGCCTGTCCAGCCGAAACTTCCTAATGACCTCCGTATCCTCCATGTCTGCCAGCAATTGGTATGGGCGGTCAATGTTCGGTCTCCGCCTAGGGACAATGGCAGAGGACACATGTCAAAGCAACACGACACATAGCAATTTCGCATACACATCACTGACATGACTGAGCAAGCACATGAGCCACAGCCCAGCTGTCAAGCTGGGACGGCACGGCCACAATACACTTACACAGGTCTCCCACCAATGGCAATGGCTAGTGATACAAACCACTGCCATGTGCATGCACATGGGGATCTAGGCCCCAATGACTTGCGGGCGTGCTGATGGGGACTGACTGCATATCCGTCAAGCGGCAACGCCACGGCAACATGAATGTCTGCTGAGCATGGAACTGCTTCCGCGGCTGGATGAGTATGGCACACGACGACGACGATGTGGGCACAGGCTGAGCGGCCAAAACAAGTGGGACCTGTGGCACGAGGGGATATGAGACAGTAGTAGGTGTCAGCACTGCACCCTATGTACAGCACTGTACGGATCACACCTCCCGAAACATTGACAGGTGTCCACATTGACAGCCCCATGCCAAGACGGCTGTGTGCTTGCAGTCACACGTCACAGGTGAGAGGTTACATTGCACGTGCCAGGTGGCAGACGTACACAGTGGGAGCTGGCATGTGTGTGCATGTGTCTCCTGTTCAGGATCCACCACATGGGCGCTGACTCTGTACTGACCATTGGACACAGCATGTTCCGTGGAAGGCTTGTGTGTGTGGGATGGTGGCACTGGATGTGCCTCCGTTGGGTGGGGGGCCATGCACAGGGCGGGTACGTCGATGATTGCGCATTGTTGGTCACGGTGGGTGCACCCACTCAGATGTGTTGCCCTGTGTTCAATTCCTATGTCCGCATGATGATGGACTGTAGATGTGGGCAGACTACACATTGGTCGATGTGCTGTCTATATGCATGTGCCTTCACACCAGGCACAGCTGCCCCTGCACATGTGACCCCTGCTGGACTCGCTGCTGGGTCTGTGGAGCTGATGCACCTTCTGCGCGTGGGGCGGACAGCTCTCCTCACTTCCCTCATTGCGCATGTCATGACTTTGCCGCAGGTGACATGGATCATGGAGGGCCCACATGTACGCGTGGGTAGGCTACACATGATTGTACACTGGTCGCCACCCCCAGTCAGTGTTTCGAATGGGAAGGTTGTCGTGCTGGTGGTATGTTCGATGTGGCGGATGGGCGGGCCTAGGTGCGGGCTTACATTCCGGACATGGGGGGTAGTTGGATTGGCGACTAGTTGCAGTACACACGGGACACGTCTCTTCCTTTCCACATCTGGGTCATCCCTTGTACTTACTGACAGTGATACAGTCATCTTCGCCCCAGCCCTCATGTCCTCCCTCGCTCCCCCAATATGCATGCTCACCTGCGAGGCTAGCGCTTGCACAGGCAGCCCCAAGCTCGCACCAGAGAGGGCAAGGAGTGTATGTGTGGGTCCAGTTGCACGAGTGGGCTGTCTCAGGGTATGATGTGTGGCGGGACGCCGTCCACCTGCGTGGTGCCCCAAATGGAGACCCGGCCTGCATGGACTATGCATCACAGTCTTCGCCTTCCGGATCCGCCACCTGCGACACCCAGTGGCTGTGGCTGCCCTTGCGGCCATGCCGCGTCCGTCTGTGGCTGATGGCCCACACATTCACTCTTTGGCCTCTCTGGGGAGGGCTCGGGGTGGTGGCGCACGCGCTTGCACTTAGTCGCAATGGCATGTGGCGTGGTTGGTATGATGGGCAATGGATGGGATGGTGCGAGCCACCTCCCGTGACGTCAGTGCTGCTCGTGCTGTGGTGCGTCCCCCTACACTTCCATCTGACTTGTGCCATGCTAGACGTTGAGGTTCTATTGCCTGCGTGATATGACCAGGAGGAGCGCGAGGAGACCTCTCACACACCATGCTCCACTGCCATCCCGTGCCCTGTATCGCCTGTGCGGATTGACTATGTTGGGGTTACACCTGGTCGACTGGGGCTGTGTGTGCCTTGTCAGGGGCATGGCGGGCGCACAACAGGATCCAGCTTGTCCACAGAGGGTGGGCTGAGGTGCGCCTGGTACCGCTTTGTACGTGTGCCCGGCTGCTATGCACACACGTGTTCACTCCCCCGACAGGTGTCCTCTCACAATGCCCAGGGAAGCGGTGGTGTACTGTTCATGACCCCTCCCAACACGGCGTGCTCCAACTTGGCATGTGCGCATCTACCCGTCGCACCCACCCACCTGAGCACTGCGTCCATACGACTTCACACGACACATGTGTGTCTTCCACAGTAGTGCTACTCATTTGCGTTGACATCCAATACCAGTGGACTACATGGTCATGTCACGACTGCCGTGTACTTCACATACTCTCATCCTCTCTCATTCGTACTTGTGAAATGAGTCAGCGGAGACAGTTTTGGTTTCAAACATTATATTGAGTCTTCTGTCCTCTGTGATGCAGTATAGTGGACACTACTGGCAGCGGAATACATGTTGAGGATATACTGAGCATGATTGCAAATGGGATAGGGTGTGGGGTTACATGTGATTGGCTGTTGCATGTGGGATGTGGGCTTCAGAGTGACATCTGCTTGGCCAAGGCTGTGCTAATGTACATTTACGTATAGCTGCGGAGCTGCGGACTTTGACACAGACGGTATACATGTAGCCTACCAGACCGCTTGGCATCATGGGCACAGTCCATCTCAGTTCCATGTGACAGGTTTGCTGCGGTTGTTCCTCATGCACGCGTGCATGTGAGATGACATCAGGGCATGTGCTTGCGTGCATGCAGCGGCGTGCCACTTGTTGTTGCACTGTGGTGGTTACTGGACATGTCACAGTCACTGGGGTCGTGTTGTTGTTGTATGCACTTGTCGTCCATGCAAAGGTCCTGGTATGGGATTCCCGGGGCGGGGGTGGGAGGGTGCAGCACCCACAGACTCCAGGCGACCTATTCATGTCCACTGAGCGGTGTGTGTGTCCATGGGCGCTGGATCCATGTCGTGTCCTGGTTGTTCGTGCAGTTCCGTCCATGTGGGTGCGATACACAGAGCCCATGCCACTGCCTCCCACGATGCATGCGGTGTTCCTGGATGTGATGGGGAACAGTGTGCATGTCCCGGTCATATCCGATGTCATGGCGATGTCGTTGATGGTGTGGTTACAGTTGCCGGTCGTTTGGTATGGCTGTTGTGGTGGTGACTGGCCAGTCCGTGCGGAAGCTAAGCATGGGTGCGGGGTTGGACATCATAGGTCACTCGGGAACCTGCGTTGTGGTCCGACGTATTTACAGGTTGTCAGGTATGCGATGCCGTCCAGCAGGGCTTCCATGTCATTGGTGGTGTACATGTTTGCCAGCCAATGAAGCGGATGGTGGCTGTCAAGGTGTTGTTCGTAGGTTGTCCCTTGGAGGACCATGATGGGGCATGCTGGGTGACATTCGATGTAGCTGTTCTCGATGATCCGTCGTGTGGAGGCACAGTGGTCCCATTTCAGTGCGGGTGCGATGTTGGCCACATACGCCATGCCCCCATAGGCAGAGCAGGCCCTGTCGTGTGCGTCCAGAGGGAGGAGTAGTGGTAGCAGGTCCGCCTTCAGACATGCCGGGTTGGAGAGGCATATCTCGACGGGATGCTGGTAGGGACACCTCCGACAGTAGAAGACGGGCATGACGCAGCTGAACAATGTGATGCGGTAAGTCAGTCGGTAACTTACGTTCAGCAGGGACAGGAGATCGCATCCCAATGTATGGCAACAGGTTGGTTTTGTACAGCTTGAGCTGTTCGGGCGTAGTTGGGTAGGTGTGTTGCGGTTGCCATTTCGCAGCGGTTCGTTGAGGTGGCGTGCTCCGGCTGTGTGTGCAGTCTGCAATGTGCACGCTCCGGGGTTGCTGTGAGCTCTGTGTAGTCGTAGGGAGACAGGACTTGTGTTCTGTTGGCTTGTTTGGAGGACACGGGCCCTCTTCCCACATGCTTCTCAGACAGTTCAAGGTCAGTGCTGTGTGACTCCTTCCAATTAACTTGCATGTGGCCGACATGGGGAGTGTTTTCTTCTTTCTTCCCCGTCCGTTGTGTGCTTCTGTGATATGCGCTATCTGCCCTGTGGTCGGTCTCCTCGGCATGCCTGTGTTGGTCTATTCTTGGACAATGGCTGTATTCACCGGCTTCTGTCGTAGGGCTGTGGTTTCGGAGTTGGAATGGAAGGTCATTCAGTGCTGTCTGCTCTCCCTTGTGTGGGCGGCAGGCTGCCTTTCCGCTCTGCGTTGGGCCTTGTGTGTGAATGTTATTCTTGGGCCACCTGTTGTCGGTCCCCGGGCTCTTTGGTGTTCCGTTTTATATGTCTTGTTCATATGTGCAGGGTGGTATGGGTGTTTCTGTGTGGTACTGGCGTTCCTCTTCCCGAAGAGGCCCTGCTTCTCCTAGTTGGTGTTGCCGCCGCTGTGTGCTACGCCATGTTTGTTACACTGGGGTGTGTCCTGCTGTTGCGTGTCTTCACTGACATGTGTGCGTCGGTTGTGTGGCGTTGGGTGTTGTCCGTGACTTGGGCGTTGGGGACATGTCTGTGGCCGGCCTGTCACGTGTCATGTGCGTTCGGGGTGGGGCTGATGTGTGTGCTGCTTGGTTGTGTCCCTGTGTCTGTGTGCGACGCATGCATGGCGCTGCGGTTGGCCTCTGCGTTGTGCGCATGTGTGGCGGCGTCATCGGCGCTTTGGGGCCGTGACGGGGTGGTTGGTTCCTAGTCCCAGGTGGTGTGTACACATGTGTTCTGCGATGTTACGATTTGGCCTGTGTGTCATATGTGGATGCGATGGTGGATGTGTTGTGTACACGCGCTGGTGGGGGTTGTCCGCTTTTTCCGCCCTTGCACTGTGTGCGCTGTTTGCGTGCACTTGTTCTGTGTGTGCCTACCTGCGTCTCCGCGGTACGTTGCGTCCTTGGTGGTGCATCAGCAGGAGCATGGGGACGGCCTGCAGTGCTGGATTCATGCTCGGGGAGCCGCTTCTTCGTTGTCCGTGCTCGGCGTCCGTGTTACCGCTTCGGTTTGTCGTACGGTATCTCTTGGCCGTGGGAGCCGTTTGTTTGCGGCATCGTAATTTATGCGCCGGGCGGGACGTGTTTCGTCGGACGGTGTGTGTCAGTTAGGCTGCGCCGCTACGTGTACGGGCGCACTTTGATGGCGGACGGTGTTGCTGGCTTGCCGGCGGTGTTTGGCCTGCTTTTCGCATCGTAATTGGGCGGGCGTGTGGACTGCTGCGTGCCGGCGGTAACTGGTGCTTTTTGCATCCGCCAGCACGGCGGTTGTGCTTCCGCCCGCCATCGTAATGGGCCCCTAAATAAATAAAATGACACAATAAAATGTAACACTTTAATAACAATAACATTTTACTTTTCAACCAACAGAAAAAAAACAAGTGGATAAACATCAACAATAAAAAAAAAGACCATCAATAAAATAAAATCAATGTACATGTAAGTTTTTTTCTGGCATATAAATTATACAAAATGTTTACTGTTCAAAACTGTATAATTAATACATATATTTACAACATATATTCACAGATTAACCAAAAAATGGCAGAGGTAGCAAAATTCATTACTTCACAAAGGGAAACTACTTCTCTGCTACATGGGCTACACCTATACCCAAGAGAAAATGAGTGGAAACAAAGCACATGGAAATGCAGTAAATATTACTCTAACTCTTGTTATGAGAGAGCCACTAATGTAGAAACCAATGTAGTAAATGTCAAAGAACATAACCATTCCCCCAAAGTAACTGAAATTAAAGTTAGAGATGCTCTCGAGACAATCAGAGAAGCAAGTACCAGCTCACAAAAAACATACCCAAATACTTAAAAACATGTTAACTAGGGTACCTGAGCATGTCACAGGACAACTACCATCTTTCCCCACTCAGAAGAGATTAATTTCCCGAACAAAGGGGTTCATTACGATGGCATAACGATCGCCACCGCCGAGCCGGCGTTGGCGACCGTTACACCATCGTAACGTGAAATACCCCCGCCATAGTATGATGGCGGAGGGTATCGCGGTGGACGCAAAGTCTGTCTGCCGCTTTTCCACCGGTCGGCAATCGTTCCGATTGCCGGCCGGGCAGTGATGGGCCAGTAATATGGTGGCGGTGCCTAGCAGGCACCACCAGCCATATTATGATGTGGGTGGAATACTGGCCCTTCCATGGCGGTGATGCCACCATGGAAGGGCTGGCGGGGATTGGCTTTGGGGGCCCATTGCGGGCCCTGGGGAGGGGTGGGGGGTGCACTTGGGGCAGTCCCCTGCACCAAGTGGCAGGCACCACGTGGTGCCTGCCACATGGTACAGGGAAATGCCTGGCATGCGATTTTGACATTGCGGCGGGTGCTGCTGTAAGCAGCACCCGCCGCAATGTTAAAATGCGGAATGCAACCACCAGGGTGGCGGGCGCATCCTAATTCGCGGTGCGGGACCGCCGCTTGTCTGGCGGCCGGTCCCAACACCGCGAGGATGGCAGGCGGACTCAGGTCCACCCGCCATCCTAATAGGCCCCTAAAAGGGCTACAGCTCAAACACCACCCACCACTCAAACTTTTGCTGAAATACAAATATTACCTGAATATACCATCACTCACAAAAATCAAAAATTCTTTCTCCATGACAATAAAAGTCCTGAAAAACGAATACTCATCTTTGCAACAAATAACAACTTACAAAAACTTAAAAACTGTGAGACGTGGATGATAGATGGCACATTCAATGTTTGCCATAAAGTTTTTTATCAATTATATACAATCCACGGCGAATATGAAGATACTAACATACCATTCATATACGCACTACTCCCTAATAAACAAAACACCACATACATAGAGCTCCTAACAATATTAAAACAACACACCGACAACTACTTTCCACAAAAAATCATCATTGATTTTGAACAATCAATGATTCAATCAATTTAAAAAAATATACCCACACACTGCAATACAAGGATACTACTACCACTTTAATCAAAGTAACCGGAGGCACCTACAAAATCTACTTTAAGTATAGATTACGCCACCAATAGCAACTTCGCCTAGCAAATTAAAAAATTAAAAAAATTAATAGCCCTATCCTACGTACCAACAACTGAAGTAGCAAACCATTATAACCTACTTCTTGAAACCCTTCTATCAGGCAAATGAAACTAAACTAGCTCCCTTCCTAGACTACTTTGAAGATACTTGGGTGGGAAGGCTACACACGTCAGGACAACGTAGGCAACCCAAATTCCAAATACCTTGGAGGAACGTATATGACAGTACTCTAGCTCAAAAGCAAAAACAAACAATGCAGTGGAAGGATGGCACAATGCCATCTAAGCCACAATAGGAAGACGACAACCAACCCTACATAAACGTATAGAAGCTATCAAAAAAGAACAAAGCTATCAAGAGCTAAGGCTAGAACAATCCCTAACTAAAATCGGCCCTAAACTAAGTAAACAAACTGATACGATGTATGAATATATAACATAAAACTCGACTATTTGTAGACACCAAAGGTCTAAAATACTTAGACATGATAGCTAAATCTATACTGTAAGAAAACAACAATACTAAACACCAAAAACATTTAAAATTCCCAAACATTTAAACATAATTCGACACTTTTTTAAATTAATAATTATAACTATGTCATATCCAATTTTAAAAAAAACACAAATAAATATGACATAATATAATTATTAAAATAAAAAAACTACAAACAAATCAATGTAATAAAAAACATTTCCCACCCATAATAATAAAAAAGAACTTATAGTTACGTAGCAGTAGACGGTCCTGTATATCCAATAAATCCATAGAAGATAGATGGAAAAACAAACCCATTCAAAAAGAGTACCCCAAAAAAAATGCAAAAATACAACTGTAGAAAAAATGATCCAACGACACAATCCTCTCAAAAACAAAACCCTCAAAAACTCGAAAATTAGTGTAAAAAAACCGCAAAAATTAAACTGTAGGAAAAAACGCTCCAACAAACCCGAAAAGATAAAAAGAAATGTAAAATAACTTGTTTTAAATAAACAAAATACATTTTCCTTTTAAAATTTTTTTTTAAAAAAATGGGTCGACACTACCGTCCGTTCACGATCCAAAAAACCTGTATAGAAAATAAAAGAACACCCTCCCACAATCAAACATACAAACCCACAAACATTAACATTAACAATAAACACAAAATAACACAATTAAAAAACACATAATTAACACTACAGAACACTCTACTCTAATCCAACACTACGGCAAACACATAAAACACTAAACTAACAAAACAACACCTAACTACACCAAAAAGGAACAAATACGGTTCTCACAAAGCTAACTACACCACTACTACCTCTCCCCTACCCTAAAACTACCTTAAAAGTTAATTAATTCAAACTTACCTTAAGTGACAAAATGCAGCTCCCAACCGCGAGGTTCCGTCTTCCAAAATGACCTAAAAGCGAAACAGAGAGATAGAAAAGTGAGGAAACTAGAAAAAAAATGGCTGCATAATAAAAATTTAAAAAAGACTTACTCCCAGTAGAAAAGAATCGAGAAATAACATTAAAATGCAAACAAATAAATGTATATTTTTATATATTGTAAAAATGTTTACCAATGTTCCAAACATTTCCAAATTTTTTAAAATATATATTAAATATTATATTAACAAAAATTTAAAAATATAATATTTAATATATATTAAAACGTATGATTACTTCATGTTCTGTCAATTTATCACAAATATATTAAAATGCATAATTTAAAAATATATGTGAAAATATATGTTTGTAAATTATTTAATATATCAAATATTATTGGAATAAAAATAATATTCAATATACTAAATAATAAAATTTACAAAAAATATGTAAAATTCATATTATATAATTGTATTAAAAAATAAAATTATATCAAATGTATTAAAAAAATAAAAAATGAACACAATAAAGTCAAATTGTTTAAAATAAATAAACTATTGATACATTTACTTTACTAGTACATGAGTATAATTAAAAAAATTAAAACATTTCAATTATGTTTTAAAACATATTACATAAAAAATATTGTTAATTTTCCAATTCTACATGAGAAATGTATATTCAAATTATTGTTAATTTTCCAATTCTACATGTATGTCAAAAAATATTGTTAATTTCCAATTCCTCACGAAAAATGTATGTTACAAAATACTGTTAGTTTTCCAATTTTACATGAAAAATATATTTGAAAACATATTGTTAATTTTCCAATTCTATATGAAAAATGTTTGTTAAAAATATAATATACTTTGTAATACATTTTGAACAACATCAGAAAACCTGAATAATGTTTTTAATATTACAAAAAAAGAATAACAAAACCAAATGAGAACAAATAAACTATAAAATAAAAATAAAACATGTGTAACCAATAAAAATGTTTACAATACTAACTAACATACATCTCACTTCTTATTTAAATATACATACAAAATATAAAAATAAAATAATTAATAAACATTAAAAATTTACTATTCCTAAATCCAAAATCAACAAAACTCAGGGAAAGTGCTGGATAATAAACCAAATTAAATCACTATTCCAACTCCAAAACCAACTAAACTCAGGGAAAGTGCTAGATAACAAACCAAATCAAATTACTATTCCAACTCCAGAACAACTAAACACAAAGAAATAACTGGATAATAAAAAATAATAAATTACTATTCCAACTCCAAATTTATAATCAATAAAATAAAAATAATTACAAAAATGATCTTTATAATAAAATTTGTAATTAATAAATTAATATTTTTCTGCAAATAAAATTTTTCTTAAATAAAATTACAAAATATATAGAAAACATATACTCAAATATAAATATAACCTCGACTAGTGGAACTGCAGCTTGATGTAATAATTTCAATGCTTTTGCATTTGACTCGAGAGGGACACCTAGTAATGACTAGTTGAACTGCAGCTCTTTGTAGAATTATTTTGATATTGGATACTATAATATTTACTGCCCACTGCTAATCTCGTCCCATAATGCTTTGCAGGGCCTTTGGTTGGGATTGTATTTTTGCCCATAACTGTGCTTGGGGTGGTCCTAAGAGGATGGGACCACCACCGAATCGTTCAGCAAGATGTGCTCTTTGTTTTCAAGGCAACTGCTTGGTTCTCTCCCTAGGTTAGGGAGGATCCCAAAATCATCACCTCTCTCACTGCTTGCTAAATTTTCATTTTCACTTTTGTGCAATGACTATATGCATTTTAGCATGTAAAGACAGAGATATTTGTTATTTGGCAAAAGTATATGAGGTTTCTGTTTTATTAATTGGGAGTCCCACGGAAACGAATTCACGGAGTTGAGTTCAACTTTGTGAAATTCCGCGTAGTAGTACTCCGCAAATTACGCCCACTTCTAGTTCTAACTAACTAATTGTAAGTAGAAAGACTGAGGGGCCGGATCCGATTCGGGCCGGAAAACGTACCGACCGACTCGGTACGGGAATTTAGTCCGACTGACTCGGACCAGCGCCGCACGACCCGGGTAGTACGATGAAATGCATGTGAAATCCGACAGACTCGGACGGAATACAAAACGACCGACCGAGCCGGACGGAAACAAGCCATCGGGCTGGGAAATCACGCGAAATGAACCGACCGACACGCACTCGGATTGAACCCGAACGAAATGTACCCGCGAACTCCAACCCGCGTAGTACGATGCTGTGCGTGCAAAACACGACCGACTCGCCCGGAGCACAAGCCGTACGACCGACACGCATACAAAACCCAGCCGAAGCAACCCAATACTATGCGACCGACTCGTACGCCGCATATGAAACCTAGCTGACACACAGCGGGA